>OX451735.1:1345085200-1345305200 GCA_948472305.1 Vicia faba
CAACAACAACAACAACGTCAAATAAACAACAACAACAACAACACCGTCAAATAAACAACAACAACAACAACGTCAAATAAACAACAACAACAACAACAACGTCAAATAAACAACAACAAAAACAACGTCAACAACAACAACAACAACGTCAAATAAACAACAACAACAACAACGTCAAATAAACAACAACAAAAACAACGTCAACAACAACAACAACGTCAAATAAACAACAACAATAACAACGTCAAAAACAACAACAACAACGTCAAATAAACAACAACAACAACGTCAAATAAACAATAACAACAACAACAACAATGTCAAATAAACAACAACAACAACGTCAAATAAATAACAACAACAACAATGTCAACAACAACAACAATAACAACATCAAATAAACAACAACAACAACAACAATAACAACAACAACAACAATAACAACGTCAAATAAACAACAACAACAACAACGTCAATTAAACAACAACAACAACGTCAAATAAACAACAACAAAAACAACAACAACATTAACAACAACAAAAACGTCAAATAAACAACAACAACAACAACGTCAACAACAACAACTATGTCAAATAAACAACAACAACAACGTCAAATAAACAATAACAATAACAACAACGTCAACAACAACAACGTCAAATAAACAACAACAACAACGTCAAATAAACAACAACAACAACGTCAAATAAACAACAACAACAACGTCAAATAAACAACAACAAAAACGTCAACAACAACAACAATGTCAAATAAACAACGACAACACTGTCAACAACAACAACAATGTCAAATAAACAACAACAATAACAACAACGTCAAATAAACAACAACAACAACTATGTCAACAACAACAACGTCAAATAAACAACAACAACAACAACAATGTCAATTAAACAACAACAACAACAACAACGTCAAATAAACAACAACAACGTCAAATAAACAACAACAACAACGTCAAATAAACAACAACAACGTCAAATAAACAACAACAACAACGTCAAATAAACAACAACAACACCAATGTCAACAACAACAACAACAATGTCAACTACAACAACAACGTGAAATAAACAACATCAAATAAACAACAACGTCAAATAAACAATAACAACAACAACAATGTCAAATAAACAACAACAACGTCAAATAAACACAACAACAATGTCAACAATAACAACAACAACAACGTCAAATAAACAACAACAACAACAACAACAGTGTCAAATAAACAACAACAACAACAACGTCAAATAAACAACAACAACAACAACAACAACAGCAATAATAACAACAACAACAATGTCAAATAAACAACAACAACAACAACGTCAAATAAACAACAACAAAAACAACAACAACATCAACAACAACAAAAACGTCAAATAAACAACCACAACAATAACAACAACGTCAACAACAACAACTACTTCAAATAAACAATAACAACAACAAGAACGTCAACAACAACAACGTCAAATAAACAACAACAACAACAACAACGTCAAATAAACAACAACAACATCAACAACAACAATAATAATGTCAAATAAACAACAACAACAACACCGTTAACAACAACAACAACGTCAAATAAACAACAACAACAACAACAACACCTATGTCAACAACAACAACAAAGTCAAATAAACAACAACAACAACAACGTCAACAATAACAACAACGTCAAATAAACAACAACAACAACAACGTCAAATAAACAACAACAACAACAACACCGTCAAATAAACAACAACAACAACAACGTCAAATAAACAACAACAACAACAACGTCAAATAAACAACAACAAAAAAAAGTCAACAACAACAACAACAACGTCAAATAAACAACAACAACAGCAACATCAAATAAACAACAACAAAAACAACGTCAACAACAACAACAACGTCAAATAAACAACAACAATAACAACGTCAAAAACAACAACAACAACAACGTCAAATAAACAACAACAACAACGTCAAATAAACAATAACAACAACAACAACAATGTCAAATAAACAACAACAACAACGTCAAATAAATAACAACAACAACAATGTCAACAACAACAACAATAACAACATCTAATAAACAACAACAACAACAACAATAACAACAACAACAACAATAACAACGTCAAATAAACAACAACAACAACAACGTCAATTAAACAACAACAACAACGTCAAATAAACAACAACAAAAACAACAACAACATTAACAACAACAAAAACGTCAAATAAACAACAACAACAACAACGTCAACAACAACAACTATGTCAAATAAACAACAACAACAACGTCAAATAAACAATAACAATAACAACAACGTCAACAACAACAACGTCAAATAAACAACAACAACAACGTCAAATAAACAACAACAACAACGTCAAATAAACAACAACAACAACGTCAAATAAACAACAACAAAAACGTCAACAACAACAACAATGTCAAATAAACAACGACAACACTGTCAACAACAACAACAATGTCAAATAAACAACAACAATAACAACAACGTCAAATAAACAACAACAACAACTATGTCAACAACAACAACGTCAAATAAACAACAACAACAACAACAATGTCAATTAAACAACAACAACAACAACAACGTCAAATAAACAACAACAACGTCAAATAAACAACAACAACAACGTCAAATAAACAACAACAACGTCAAATAAACAACAACAACAACGTCAAATAAACAACAACAACACCAATGTCAACAACAACAACAACAATGTCAACTACAACAACAACGTGAAATAAACAACATCAAATAAACAACAACGTCAAATAAACAATAACAACAACAACAATGTCAAATAAACAACAACAACGTCAAATAAACAACAACAACAATGTCAACAATAACAACAACAACAACGTCAAATAAACAACAACAACAACAACAGTGTCAAATAAACAACAACAACAACAACGTCAAATAAACAACAACAACAACAACAACAACAGCAATAATAACAACAACAACAATGTCAAATAAACAACAACAACAACAACGTCAAATAAACAACAACAAAAACAACAACAACATCAACAACAACAAAAACGTCAAATAAACAACCACAACAATAACAACAACGTCAACAACAACAACTACTTCAAATAAACAATAACAACAACAAGAACGTCAACAACAACAACGTCAAATAAACAACAACAACAACAACAACGTCAAATAAACAACAACAACATCAACAACAACAATAATAATGTCAAATAAACAACAACAACAACACCGTTAACAACAACAACAACGTCAAATAAACAACAACAAGAACAACACCTATGTCAACAACAACAACAAAGTCAAATAAACAACAACAACAACAACAACGTCAACAATAACAACAACGTCAAATAAACAACAACAACAACAACGTCAAATAAACAACAACAACAACAACAACAACAACACCGTCAAATAAACAACAACAACAACAACGTCAAATAAACAACAACAACAACAACGTCAAATAAACAACAACAAAAAAAAGTCAACAACAACAACAACAACGTCAAATAAACAACAACAACAACAACATCAAATAAACAACAACAAAAACAACGTCAACAACAACAACAACGTCAAATAAACAACAACAATAACAACGTCAAAAACAACAACAACAACGTCAAATAAACAACAACAACAACGTCAAATAAACAATAACAACAACAACAACAATGTCAAATAAACAACAACAACAACGTCAAATAAATAACAACAACAACAATGTCAACAACAACAACAATAACAACATCAAATAAACAACAACAACAACAACAATAACAACAACAACAACAATAACAACGTCAAATAAACAACAACAACAACAACGTCAATTAAACAACAACAACAACGTCAAATAAACAACAACAAAAACAACAACAACATTAACAACAACAAAAACGTCAAATAAACAACAACAACAACAACGTCAACAACAACAACTATGTCAAGTAAACAACAACAACAACGTCAAATAAACAATAACAATAACAACAATGTCAACAACAACAACGTCAAATAAACAACAACAACAACGTCAAATAAACAACAACAACAACGTCAAATAAACAACAACAACAACGTCAAATAAACAACAACAAAAACGTCAACAACAACAACAATGTCAAATAAACAACAACAATAACAACAACGTCAAATAAACAACAACAATAACTATGTCAACAACAACAACGTCAAATAAACAACAACAACAACAATGTCAAGTAAACAACAACAACAACAACAACAACGTCAAATAAACAACAACAACGTCAAATAAACAACAACAACAACGTCAAATAAACAACAACAACGTCAAATAAACAACAACAACAACGTCAAATAAACAACAACAACAACAACGTCAACAACAACAACAACAATGTCAACTACAACAACAACGTGAAATAAACAACATCAAATAAACAACAACGTCAAATAAACAATAACAACAACAACAATGTCAAATAAACAACAACAACGTCAAATAAACAACAACAACAATGTCAACAACAACAACAACAACAACGTCAAATAAACAAAAACAACAACAACAACAACGTCAAATAAACAACAACAACAACAACGTCAAATAAACAACAACAACAACAACAACAATAATAACAACAACAACAATGTCAAATAAACAACAACAACAACAACGTCAAATAAACAACAACAAAAACAACAACAACATCAACAACAACAAAAACGTCAAATAAACAACCACAACAATAACAACAACGTCAACAACAACAACTACTTCAAATAAACAATAACAACAACAACAACGTCAACAACAACAACGTCAAATAAACAACAACAACAACAACAACAACGTCAAATAAACAACAACAACGTCAACAACAACAATAACAATGTCAAATAAACAACAACAACAACAACACCGTTAACAACAACAACAATGTCAAATAAACAACAACAACAACGTCAAATAAACAACAACAACAACAACAATGTCAACAACAATAACAACAACAACAACAACGTCAAATAAACAACAATAACAACAACGTTAACACCAACAACAACAACATCAAATAAACAACAACAAAACCGTCAAATAAACAACAACAACAACAACAACGTGAAATAAACAATAACAACTATGTCAACAACAACAACAACATCAAATAAACAACAACAACAACAACAACATCAAATAAACAACAACAACAATAACAACGTCAATAACAACAACAACGTCAAATAAACAACAACAACCACGTCAAATAAACAACAACAACACCAACAACAACACCGTTAACAACAACAACAATGTCAAATAAACAACAACAACGTCAAATAAAAAACAACAACAACAACAACGTCAAATAAACAACAACAACAACCACGTCAAATAAACAACAACAACACCAACAACAACACCGTCAACAACAACAACAATGTCAAATAAACAACAACAACGTCAAATAAACAACAACAACAACAACAACGTCAACAACAACAACAACAACATCAAATAAACAACAAAAAAAACGTCAAATAAACAACAACAACAACAACAACGTGAAATAAACAACAACAACTATGTCAACAACAACAACAACATCAAATAAACAACGACAACAACGTCAAATAAACAACAACAACAATAACAACGTCAAATAAACAACAACAACACCGTCAAATAAACAACAACAACAACAACGTCAAATAAACAAAAACAACAACAACGTCAAATAAACAACAACAACAACCACGTCAACAACAACGTCAAATAAACAACAACAACAACAACACCTATGTCAACAACAACAACAAAGTCAAATAAACAACAACAACAACGTCAACAATAACAACAACGTCAAATAAACAACAACAACAACAACGTCAAATAAACAACAACAACAACAACAACACCGTCAAATAAACAACAACAATAACAACGTCAAATAAACAACAACAACAACAACGTCAAATAAACAACAACAAAAACAACGTCAACAACAACAACGTCAAATAAATAACAACAATAACAACGTCAAAAACAACAACAACAACGTCAAATAAACAATAACAACAAGAACAACAATGTCAAATAAACAACAACAACAACGTCAAATAAACAACAACAACGTCAACAACAACAACAATGTCAAATAAACAACAACAACAACGTCAAATAAACAACAACAAAAACAACAACAACATCAACAATAACAAAAACGTCAAATAAACAACAACAACAACGTCAACAACAACAACTACGTCAAATAAACAACAACAACAACGTCAAATAAACAATAACAACAACAACAACGTCAACAACAACAATGTCAAATAAAAAACAACAACAACGTAAAATAAACAACAACAACAACGTCAAATAAACAACAACAACAACGTCAAATAAACAACAACAAAAACGTCAACAATAACAACAATGTCAAATAAACAACAACAACAACAACACCGTCAACAACAACAACAATGTCAAATAAATAACAACAATAACAACAACGTCAAATACACAACAACAACAACAACAACAATGTCAAATAAACAACAACAACAACAACAACGTCAAATTAACAACAACAATAACAACAACGCCAAATAAACAACAACAACAACAACGTCAACAACGTCAACTACAACAACAACGTGAAATAAACAACATCAAATAAACAACAACGTCAAATAAACAATAACAACAACAACAATGTCAAATAAACAACAACAACGTCAAATAAACAACAACAACAATGTCAACAACAACAACAACGTCAAATATACAACAACAATAACAAAACGTCAAATAAACAACAACAACAACAACAACAACAACGTCAAATAAATAACAACAACAGCACCAATAACAACAACAACAACAATGTCAAATAAACAACAACAACAACAACGTCAAATAAACAACAACAAAAACAACAACAACATCAACAACAACAAAAACGTCAAATAAACAACAACAACAATAACAACAACGTCAAATAAACAATAACAACAACAACGTCAAATAAACAACAACAACAACGTCAAATAAACAATAACAACAACAACAACGTCAACAACAACAACGTCAAATAAACAACAACAACGTCAAATAAACAACAACAACGTCAAATAAACAACAACAACAACGTCAAATAAACAATAACAACAACAACAACGTCAACAACAACAACGTCAAATAAACAACAACAACGTCAAATAAACAACAACAACGTCAAATAAAGAACAACAACAACAACAACAACAACAACGTCAAATAAACAACAACAACGTCAACAACAACAACAACAATGTCAAATGAACAACAACAACACCGTTAACAACAACAACAATGTCAAATAAACAACAACAACAACGTCAAATAAACAACAACAACAACAATGTTAACACCAACAACAACAACAACAACGTCAAATAAACAACAACAACAACGTCAACACCAACAACAACAACGTTAAATAAACAACAACAACACCGTCAAATAAACAACAACAACAACGTCAAATAAACAACAACAACAACATCAAATAAACAACAACAACAACAACAATAACAACAACAACAACAATAACAACATCAAATAAACAACAACAACAACAACAACGTCAATTAAACAACAACAACAACGCCAAAAAAACAACAACAAAAACAACAACAACATCAACAACAACAAAAACGTCAAATAAACAACAACAACAACAATGTCAACAACAACAACTACGTCAAATAAACAACAACAACAACGTCAAATAAACAATAACAACAACAACAACAACGTCAACAACAACAACGTCAAATAAACAACAACAACAACGTCAAATAAACAACAACAACAACAACGTCAAATAAAGAACAACAACGTCAAATAAACAACAACAAAAACGTCAACAACAACAACAATGTCAAATAAACAACAACAACAACACCGTCAACAACAACAACAACAATGTCAAATAAACAACAACAATAACAACAACGTCAAATAAACAACAACAACAACTATGTCAACAACAACAACATCAAATAAACAACAACAACAACAACAACAACGTCAAGTAAACAACAACAACAACAACGTCAAATAAACAACAACAAAGTCAAATAAACAACAACAACAACAACAACGTCAAATAAACAACAACAAAAACGTCAACAACAACAACAACAACGTCAACTACAACAACAACGTGAAATAAACAACATCAAATAAACAACAACGTCAAATAAACAATAACAACGACAACAATGTCAAATAAACAACAACAACGTCAAATAAACAACAACAACAATGTCAAGAACAACAACAACAACAACGTCAAATTAATAACAACAACAACGTCAAATAAACAACAACAACAACAACAATAGCGTCAAATAAACAACAACAACAACAACAACAACAACAACAACAGCAACAATAACAACAACAACAACAATGTCAAATAAACAACAACAACAACAACAACGTCAAATAAACAACAACAAAAACAACAACAACATCAACAACAACAAAAACGTCAAATAAACAACAACAACAATAACAACAACGTCAACAACAACAACTACGTCAAATAAACAACAACAACAACGTCAAATAAACAACAACAACGTCAAATAAAGAACAACAACAACAACAACGTCAAATAAACAACAACAACGTCAACAACAACAATAACAATGTCAAATAAACAACAACAACAACAACGCCGTTAACGGCAACAACAATGTCAAATAAACAACAACAACAACGTCAAATAAACAACAACAACAACAATGTCAACACCAACAACAACGTCAAATAAACAACAACAACAACAACGTCAACACCAACAACAACAACAACAACGTTAAATAAACAACAACAACACCGTCAAATAAACAACAACAACAACGTGAAATAAACAATAACAACTATGTCAACAACAATAACAACATCAAATAAACAACAACAACATCAAATTAACAACAACAACAATAACAACGTCAACAACAACAACAACGTCAAATAAACAACAACAACCACGTCAAATAAACAACAACAACACCAACAACAACACCGTCAACAACAGCAACAATGTCAAATAAACAACAACAATGTCAAATAAACAACAACAACAACAACAACGTCCAATAAACAACAACAACAACCACGTCAAATAAACAACAACAACACCAACAACAACACCATCAACAACAACATCAATGTCAAATAAACAACAACAACGTCAAATAAACAACAACAACAACAACGTCAACAACAACAACAACAACGTCAAATAAACAACAACAACAACGTCAAATAAACAACAACAACAACAACGTCAAATAAACAACAACAACTATGTCAACAACAACAACAACAACATCAAATAAACAACGACAACAACGTCAAATAAACAACAACAACAATAACAACGTCAAATAAACAACAACAACAAAACCGTCAAATAAACAACAACAACAACAATGTCAAATAAACAACAATAACAACAACGTCAAATAAACAACAACAACAACAACAACCACGTCAAATAAACAACAACAATAACAACGTCAAATAAACAACAACAACAACAACGTCAAATAAACAACAACAAAAACAACGTCAACAACAACAACAACGTCAAATAAACAACAACAATAACAACGTCAAAAACAACAACAACAACGTCAAATAAACAACAACAACAACAACGTCAAATAAACAATAACAACAAGAACAACAATGTCAAATAAACAACAACAACGTCAAATAAACAACAACAACAACAACGTCAACAACAACAACAACAACGTCAAATAAACAACAACAACAACGTCAAATAAACAACAACAAAAACAACAACAACATCAACAACAACAAAAACGTCAAATAAACAACAACAACAACAACAACAACAACGTCAACAACAACAACTACGTCAAATAAACAACAACAACAACAACGTCAAATAAACAATAACAATAACAACAACGTCAACAACAACAACGTCAAATAAACAACAACAACAACAACGTCAAATAAACAACAACAACAACGTCAAATAAACAACAACAACAACAACTTCAAATAAACAACAACAACACCGTCAACAACAATAACAATGTCAAATAAACAACAACAATAACAACAACGTCAAATACACAACAACAACAACTATGTCAATAACAACAACGTCAAATAAACAACAACAACAACAACGTCAAGTAAACAACAACAACAACAACAACGTCAAATAAACAACAACAACGTCAAATAAACAACAACAACAACAACGTCAAATAAACAACAACAACAACAACGTCAACAACAACAACAACGTCAACTACAACAACAACGTGAAATAAACAACATCAAATAAACAACAACGTCAAATAAACAATAACAACAACAACAATGTCAAATAAACAACAACAATGTCAAATAAACAACAACAACAATGTCAACAACAACAACAATGTCAACAACAACAACAACAACGTCAAATAAACAACAACAATAACAAAACGTCAAATAAACAACAACAATAACAACAGCGTCAAATAAACAACAACAACAACAGCAACAATAACAACAACAACAATGTTAAATAAACAACAACAACAACGTCAAATAAAAAACAACAAAAACAACAACAACATCAACAACAACAAAACTGTCAAATAAACAACAACAACAATAACAACAACGTCAACAACAACAACTACGTCAAATAAACAACAACAACAACGTCAAATAAATAATAATAACAACAACAACGTCAACAACAACAACGTCAAATAAACAACAACAACAACGTCAAATAAAGAACAACAACAACAACAACAACGTCAAATAAACAACAACAACGTCAACAACAACAACAACAATGTCAAATAAACAACAACAACAACACCGTTAAAAACAACAACAATGTCAAATAAACAACAACAACAACGTCAAATAAACAACAACAACAATATCAACACCAACAACAACAACAACAACGTCAAATAAACAACAACAACAACAACGTCAACACCAACAACAACAACGTCAAATAAACAACAACAACACCGTCAAATAAACAACAACAACAACGTGAAATAAACAATAACAACTATGTCAACAACAACAACAACATCAAATAAACAACAACAACAACAATAACAACGTCAACAACCACAACAACGTCAAATAAACAACAACAACCACGTCAAATAAACAACAACAACACCAACAACAACACCGTCAACAACAACAATGTCAAATAAACAACAACAACGTCAAATAAACAACAACAACAACAACAACAACAACGTCAAATAAAAAACAACAACAACCACGTCAAATAAACAACAACAACACCAACAACAACACCGTCAACAACAACAACAATGTCAAATAAACAACAACAACGTCAAATAAACAACAACAACAACAACAACGTCAACAACAACAACAACAACATCAAATAAACAACAACAACAACAACAACGTGAAATAAACAACAACAACTATGTCAACAACAACAACAACATCAAATAAACAACGACAACAACGTCAAATAAACAACAACAACAATAACAACGTCAAATAAACAACAACAACACCGTCAAATAAACAACAACAACAACAACGTCAAATAAACAAAAACAACAACAACGTCAAATAAACAACAACAACAACCACGTCAACAACAACGTCAAATAAACAACAACAACAACAACACCTATGTCAACAACAACAACAAAGTCAAATAAACAACAACAACAACGTCAACAATAACAACAACGTCAAATAAACAACAACAACAACAACGTCAAATAAACAACAACAACAACAACAACACCGTCAAATAAACAACAACAATAACAACGTCAAATAAACAACAACAACAACAACAACAACGTCAAATAAACAACAACAAAAACAACGTCAACAACAACAACGTCAAATAAATAACAACAATAACAACGTCAAAAACAACAACAACAACGTCAAATAAACAACAACAACAACGTCAAATAAACAATAACAACAAGAACAACAATGTCAAATAAACAACAACAACAACGTCAAATAAACAACAACAACGTCAACAACAACAACAACGTCAAATAAACAACAACAACAACGTCAAATAAACAACAACAAAAACAACAACAACATCAACAATAACAAAAACGTCAAATAAACAACAACAACAACGTCAACAACAACAACTACGTCAAATAAACAACAACAACAACGTCAAATAAACAATAACAACAACAACAACGTCAACAACAACAATGTCAAATAAAAAACAACAACAACGTAAAATAAACAACAACAACAACGTCAAATAAACAACAACAACAACGTCAAATAAACAACAACAAAAATGTCAACAATAACAACAATGTCAAATAAACAACAACAACAACACCGTCAACAACAACAACAATGTCAAATAAATAACAACAATAACAACAACGTCAAATACACAACAACAACAACAACAACAACAACAACGTCAAATAAACAACAACAACAACAACAACGTCAAATTAACAACAACAACAACAACAACAACGCCAAATAAACAACAACAACAACAACGTCAACAACGTCAACTACAACAACAACGTGAAATAAACAACATCAAATAAACAACAACGTCAAATAAACAATAACAACAACAACAATGTCAAATAAACAACAACAACGTCAAATAAACAACAACAACAATGTCAACAACAACAACAACGTCAAATAAACAACAACAATAACAAAACGTCAAATAAACAACAACAACAACAACAGCGTCAAATAAATAACAACAACAGCACCAATAACAACAACAACAACAATGTCAAATAAACAACAACAACAACAACGTCAAATAAACAACAACAAAAACAACAACAACATCAACAACAACAAAAACGTCAAATAAACAACAACAACAATAACAACAACGTCAAATAAACAATAACAACAACAACGTCAAATAAACAACAACAACAACGTCAAATAAACAATAACAACAACAACAACGTCAACAACAACAACGTCAAATAAACAACAACAACAACGTCAAATAAACAACAACAACGTCAAATAAACAACAACAACAACGTCAAATAAACAATAACAACAACAACAACGTCAACAACAACAACGTCAAATAAACAACAACAACAACGTCAAATAAACAACAACAACGTCAAATAAAGAACAACAACAACAACAACAACGTCAAATAAACAACAACAACGTCAACAACAACAACAACAATGTCAAATGAACAACAACAACACCGTTAACAACAACAACAATGTCAAATAAACAACAACAACAACGTCAAATAAACAACAACAACAACAATGTTAACACCAACAACAACAACAACAACGTCAACACCAACAACAACAACGTTAAATAAACAACAACAACACCGTCAAATAAACAACAACAACAACGTCAAATAAACAACAACAACAACATCAAATAAACAACAACAACAACAACAATAACAACAACAACAACAACAATAACAACATCAAATAAACAACAACAACAACAACAACGTCAATTAAACAACAACAACAACGCCAAAAAAACAACAACAAAAACAACAACAACATCAACAACAACAAAAACGTCAAATAAACAACAACAACAACAATGTCAACAACAACAACTACGTCAAATAAACAACAACAACAACGTCAAATAAACAATAACAACAACAACAACGTCAACAACAACAACGTCAAATAAACAACAACAACAACAACGTCAAATAAACAACAACAACAACAACGTCAAATAAACAACAACAACGTCAAATAAACAACAACAAAAACATCAACAACAACAACAATGTCAAATAAACAACAACAACAACACCGTCAACAACAACAACAACAATGTCAAATAAACAACAACAATAACAACAACGTCAAATAAACAACAACAACAACTATGTCAACAACAACAACATCAAATAAACAACAACAACAACAACAACAACGTCAAGTAAACAACAACAACAACAACGTCAAATAAACAACAACAAAGTCAAATAAACAACAACAACAACAACGTCAAATAAACAACAACAAAAACGTCAACAACAACAACAACGTCAACTACAACAACAACGTGAAATAAACAACATCAAATAAACAACAACGTCAAATAAACAATAACAACAACAACAATGTCAAATAAACAACAACAACGTCAAATAAACAACAACAACAATGTCAAGAACAACAACAACAACAACGTCAAATTAATAACAACAACAACAACGTCAAATAAACAATAACAACAACAACAATAGCATCAAATAAACAACAACAACAACAACAACAACAACAGCAACAATAACAACAACAACAACAATGTCAAATAAACAACAACAACAACAACAACGTCAAATAAACAACAACAAAAACAACAACAACATCAACAACAACAAAAACGTCAAATAAACAACAACAACAATAACAACAACGTCAACAACAACAACTACGTCAAATAAACAACAACAACAACGTCAAATAAACAACAACAACGTCAAATAAAGAACAACAACAACAACAACGTCAAATAAACAACAACAACGTCAACAACAACAATAACAATGTCAAATAAACAACAACAACAACAACGCCGTTAACGGCAACAACAATGTCAAATAAACAACAACAACAACGTCAAATAAACAACAACAACAACAACGTCAACACCAACAACAACAACAACAACGTTAAATAAACAACAACAACACCGTCAAATAAACAACAACAACAACGTGAAATAAACAATAACAACTATGTCAACAACAATAACAACATCAAATAAACAACAACAACATCAAATTAACAACAACAACAATAACAACGTCAACAACAACAACAACGTCAAATAAACAACAACAACCACGTCAAATAAACAACAACAACACCAACAACAACACCGTCAACAACAGCAACAATGTCAAATAAACAACAACAATGTCAAATAAACAACAACAACAACAACAACGTCCAATAAACAACAACAACAACCACGTCAAATAAGCAACAACAACACCAACAATAACACCGTCAACAACAACATCAATGTCAAATAAACAACAACAACGTCAAATAAACAACAACAACAACAACGTCAAATAAACAACAACAACAACGTCAAATAAACAACAACAACAACAACGTCAAATAAACAACAACAACTATGTCAACAACAACAACAACAACATCAAATAAACAACGACAACAACGTCAAATAAACAACAACAACAATAACAACGTCAAATAAACAACAACAACAACACCGTCAAATAAACAACAACAACAACAATGTCAAATAAACAACAATAACAACAACGTCAAATAAACAACAACAACAACAACAACCACGTCAAATAAACAACAACAATAACAACGTCAAATAAACAACAACAACAACAACAACGTCAAATAAACGACAACAAAAACAACGTCAACAACAACAACAACGTCAAATAAACAACAACAATAACAACGTCAAAAACAACAACAACAACGTCAAATAAACAACAACAACAACAACGTCAAATAAACAATAACAACAAGAACAACAATGTCAAATAAACAACAACAACGTCAAATAAACAACAACAACAACAACGTCAACAACAACAACAACAACGTCAAATAAACAACAACAACAACGTCAAATAAACAACAACAAAAACAACAACAACATCAACAACAACAAAAACGTCAAATAAACAACAACAACAACAACAACAACAACGTCAACAACAACAACTACGTCAAATAAACAACAACAACAACAACGTCAAATAAACAATAACAATAACAACAACGTCAACAACAACAACGTCAAATAAACAACAACAACAACAACGTCAAATAAACAACAACAACAACGTCAAATAAACAACAACAACAACAACAACTTCAAATAAACAACAACAACACCGTCAACAACAATAACAATGTCAAATAAACAACAACAATAACAACAACGTCAAATACACAACAACAACAACTATGTCAATAACAACAACGTCAAATAAACAACAACAACAACAACAACAACGTCAAGTAAACAACAACAACAACAACAACGTCAAATAAACAACAACAACGTCAAATAAACAACAACAACAACAACGTCAAATAAACAATAACAAGAACAACGTCAACAACAACAACAACGTCAACTACAACAACAACGTGAAATAAACAACATCAAATAAACAACAACGTCAAATAAACAATAACAACAACAACAATGTCAAATAAACAACAACAATGTCAAATAAACAACAACAACAATGTCAACAACAACAACAATGTCAACAACAACAACAACAACAAAACGTCAAATAAACAACAACAATAACAACAGCGTCAAATAAACAACAACAACAACAACAGCAACAATAACAACAACAACAATGTTAAATAAACAACAACAACAACAACGTCAAATAAAAAACAACAAAAACAACAACAACATCAACAACAACAAAACTGTCAAATAAACAACAACAACAATAACAACAACGTCAACAACAACAACTACGTCAAATAAACAACAACAACAACGTCAAATAAATAATAATAACAACAACAACGTCAACAACAACAACGTCAAATAAACAACAACAACAACGTCAAATAAAGAACAACAACAACAACAACAACGTCAAATAAACAACAACAACGTCAACAACAACAACAACAATGTCAAATAAACAACAACAACAACACCGTTAACAACAACAACAATGTCAAATAAACAACAACAACAACGTCAAATAAACAACAACAACAATATCAACACCAACAACAACAACAACAACGTCAAATAAACAACAACAACAACAACGTCAACACCAACAACAACAACGTCAAATAAACAACAACAACACCGTCAAATAAACAACAACAACAACGTGAAATAAACAATAACAACTATGTCAACAACAACAACAACATCAAATAAACAACAACAACAACAATAACAACGTCAACAACCACAACAACGTCAAATAAACAACAACAACCACGTCAAATAAACAACAACAACACCAACAACAACACCGTCAACAACAACAATGTCAAATAAACAACAACAACGTCAAATAAACAACAACAACAACAACAACAACAACAACAACGTCAAATAAACAACAACAACAACCTCGTCAAATAAACAACAACAACACCAACAACAACACCGTCAACAACAACAACAATGTCAAATAAACAACAACAACGTCAAATAAACAACAACAACAACAACAACGTCAACAACAACAACAACAACATCAAATAAACAACAACAACAACAACAACGTGAAATAAACAACAACAACTATGTCAACAACAACAACAACATCAAATAAACAACGACAACAACGTCAAATAAACAACAACAACAATAACAACGTCAAATAAACAACAACAACACCGTCAAATAAACAACAACAACAACAACGTCAAATAAACAAAAACAACAACAACGTCAAATAAACAACAACAACAACCACGTCAACAACAACGTCAAATAAACAACAACAACAACAACACCTATGTCAACAACAACAACAAAGTCAAATAAACAACAACAACAACGTCAACAATAACAACAACGTCAAATAAACAACAACAACAACAACGTCAAATAAACAACAACAACAACAACACCGTCAAATAAACAACAACAATAACAACGTCAAATAAACAACAACAACAACAACGTCAAATAAACAACAACAAAAACAACGTCAACAACAACAACGTCAAATAAATAACAACAATAACAACGTCAAAAACAACAACAACAACGTCAAATAAACAACAACAACAACGTCAAATAAACAATAACAACAAGAACAACAATGTCAAATAAACAACAACAACAACGTCAAATAAACAACAACAACGTCAACAACAACAACAACGTCAAATAAACAACAACAACAACGTCAAATAAACAACAACAAAAACAACAACAACATCAACAATAACAAAAACGTCAAATAAACAACAACAACAACGTCAACAACAACAACTACGTCAAATAAACAACAACAACAACGTCAAATAAACAATAACAACAACAACAACGTCAACAACAACAATGTCAAATAAAAAACAACAACAACGTAAAATAAACAACAACAACAACGTCAAATAAACAACAACAACAACGTCAAATAAACAACAACAAAAACGTCAACAATAACAACAATGTCAAATAAACAACAACAACAACACCGTCAACAACAACAACAATGTCAAATAAATAACAACAATAACAACAACGTCAAATACACAACAACAACAACAACAACAACAACAACAACAACGTCAAATAAACAACAACAACAACAACAACAACAACAACAACGTCAAATTAACAACAACAACAACAACGCCAAATAAACAACAACAACAACAACGTCAACAACGTCAACTACAACAACAACGTGAAATAAACAACATCAAATAAACAACAACGTCAAATAAACAATAACAACAACAACAATGTCAAATAAACAACAACAACGTCAAATAAACAACAACAACAATGTCAACAACAACAACAACGTCAAATAAACAACAACAATAACAAAACGTCAAATAAACAACAACAACAACAACAACAGCGTCAAATAAATAACAACAACAGCACCAATAACAACAACAACAACAATGTCAAATAAACAACAACAACAACAACGTCAAATAAACAACAACAAAAACAACAACAACATCAACAACAACAAAAACGTCAAATAAACAACAACAACAATAACAACAACGTCAAATAAACAATAACAACAACAACGTCAAATAAACAACAACAACAACGTCAAATAAACAATAACAACAACAACAACGTCAACAACAACAACGTCAAATAAACAACAACAACAACGTCAAATAAACAACAACAACGTCAAATAAACAACAACAACAACGTCAAATAAACAATAACAACAACAACAACGTCAACAACAACAACGTCAAATAAACAACAACAACAACGTCAAATAAACAACAACAACGTCAAATAAAGAACAACAACAACAACAACAACAACGTCAAATAAACAACAACAACGTCAACAACAACAACAACAATGTCAAATGAACAACAACAACACCGTTAACAACAACAACAATGTCAAATAAACAACAACAACAACGTCAAATAAACAACAACAACAACAATGTTAACACCAACAACAACAACAACAACGTCAAATAAACAACAACAACAACGTCAACACCAACAACAACAACAACGTTAAATAAACAACAACAACACCGTCAAATAAACAACAACAACAACGTCAAATAAACAACAACAACAACATCAAATAAACAACAACAACAACAACAACAATAACAACAACAACAACAACAATAACAACATCAAATAAACAACAACAACAACAACAACGTCAATTAAACAACAACAACAACGCCAAAAAAACAACAACAAAAACAACAACAACATCAACAACAACAAAAACGTCAAATAAACAACAACAACAACAATGTCAACAACAACAACTACGTCAAATAAACAACAACAACAACGTCAAATAAACAATAACAACAACAACAACAACGTCAACAACAACAACGTCAAATAAACAACAACAACAACGTCAAATAAACAACAACAACAACGTCAAATAAACAACAACAACGTCAAATAAACAACAACAAAAACATCAACAACAACAACAATGTCAAATAAACAACAACAACAACACCGTCAACAACAACAACAACAATGTCAAATAAACAACAACAATAACAACAACGTCAAATAAACAACAACAACAACTATGTCAACAACAACAACATCAAATAAACAACAACAACAACAACAACGTCAAGTAAACAACAACAACAACAACGTCAAATAAACAACAACAAAGTCAAATAAACAACAACAACAACAACAACGTCAAATAAACAACAACAAAAACGTCAACAACAACAACAACAACGTCAACTACAACAACAACGTGAAATAAACAACATCAAATAAACAACAACGTCAAATAAACAATAACAACAACAACAATGTCAAATAAACAACAACAACGTCAAATAAACAACAACAACAATGTCAAGAACAACAACAACAACAACGTCAAATTAATAACAACAACAACAACGTCAAATAAACAACAACAACAACAACAATAGCGTCAAATAAACAACAACAACAACAACAACAGCAACAATAATAACAACAACAACAATGTCAAATAAACAACAACAACAACAACAACGTCAAATAAACAACAACAAAAACAACAACAACATCAACAACAACAAAAACGTCAAATAAACAACAACAACAATAACAACAACGTCAACAACAACAACTACGTCAAATAAACAACAACAACAACGTCAAATAAACAACAACAATGTCAAATAAAGAACAACAACAACAACAACGTCAAATAAACAACAACAACGTCAACAACAACAATAACAATGTCAAATAAACAACAACAACAACGCCGTTAACGGCAACAACAATGTCAAATAAACAACAACAACAACGTCAAATAAACAACAACAACAACAATGTCAACACCAACAACAACGTCAAATAAACAACAACAACAACAACAACGTCAACACCAACAACAACAACAACAACGTTAAATAAACAACAACAACACCGTCAAATAAACAACAACAACAACGTGAAATAAACAATAACAACTATGTCAACAACAATAACAACATCAAATAAACAACAACAACATCAAATTAACAACAACAACAATAACAACGTCAACAACAACAACAACGTCAAATAAACAACAACAACCACGTCAAATAAAAAACAACAACACCAACAACAACACCGTCAACAACAGCAACAATGTCAAATAAACAACAACAATGTCAAATAAACAACAACAACAACAACAACGTCCAATAAACAACAACAACAACCACGTCAAATAAACAACAACAACACCAACAACAACACCGTCAACAACAACATCAATGTCAAATAAACAACAACAACGTCAAATAAACAACAACAACAACAACGTCAACAACAACAACAACAACGTCAAATAAACAACAACAACAACGTCAAATAAACAACAACAACAACGTCAAATAAACAACAACAACAACAACGTCAAATAAACAACAACAACTATGTCAACAACAACAACAACAACATCAAATAAACAACGACAACAACAACATCAAATAAACAACGACAACAACGTCAAATAAACAACAACAACAATAACAACGTCAAATAAACAACAACAACAACACCGTCAAATAAACAACAACAACAACAATGTCAAATAAACAACAATAACAACAACGTCAAATAAACAACAACAACAACAACAACCACGTCAAATAAACAACAACAATAACAACGTCAAATAAACAACAACAACAACAACAACGTCAAATAAACGACAACAAAAACAACGTCAACAACAACAACAACGTCAAATAAACAACAACAATAACAACGTCAAAAACAACAACAACAACGTCAAATAAACAACAACAACAACAACGTCAAATAAACAATAACAACAAGAACAACAATGTCAAATAAACAGCAACAACGTCAAATAAATAACAACAACAACAACGTCAACAACAACAACAACAACGTCAAATAAACAACAACAACAACGTCAAATAAACAACAACAAAAACAACAACAACATCAACAACAACAAAAACGTCAAATAAAAAACAACAACAACAACAACAACGTCAACAACAACAACTACGTCAAATAAACAACAACAACAACAACGTCAAATAAACAATAACAATAACAACAACGTCAACAACAACAACGTCAAATAAACAACAACAACAACAACGTCAAATAAACAACAACAACAACGTCAAATAAACAACAACAACAACAACAACTTCAAATAAACAACAACTACACCGTCAACAACAATAACAATGTCAAATAAACAACAACAATAACAACAACGTCAAATACACAACAACAACAACTATGTCAATAACAACAACGTCAAATAAACAACAACAACAACAATAACGTCAAGTAAACAACAACAACAACAACAACGTCAAATAAACAACAACAACGTCAAATAAACAACAACAACAACGTCAAATAAACAACAACAACAACAACGTCAACAACAACAACAACGTCAACTACAACAACAACGTGAAATAAACAACATCAAATAAACAACAACGTCAAATAAACAATAACAACAACAACAATGTCAAATAAACAACAACAATGTCAAATAAACAACAACAACAATGTCAACAACAACAACAATGTCAACAACAACAACAACAACGTCAAATAAACAACAACAACAACAAAACGTCAAATAAACAACAACAATAACAACAGCGTCAAATAAACAACAACAACAACAGCAACAATAACAACAACAACAATGTTAAATAAACAACAACAACAACAACGTCAAATAAAAAACAACAAAAACAACAACAACATCAACAACAACAAAACTGTCAAATAAACAACAACAACAATAACAACAACGTCAACAACAACAACTACATCAAATAAACAACAACAACAACGTCAAATAAATAATAATAACAACAACAACGTCAACAACAACAACGTCAAATAAACAACAACAACAACGTCAAATAAAGAACAACAACAACAACAACAACGTCAAATAAACAACAACAACGTCAACAACAACAACAACAATGTCAAATAAACAACAATAACAACACCGTTAACAACAACAACAATGTCAAATAAACAACAACAACAACGTCAAATAAACAACAACAACAATATCAACGCCAACAACAACAACAACAACAACGTCAAATAAACAACAACAACAACAACGTCAACACCAACAACAACAACGTCAAATAAACAACAACAACACCGTCAAATAAACAACAACAACAACGTGAAATAAACAATAACAACTATGTCAACAACAACAACAACATCAAATAAACAACAACAACAACAATAACAACGTCAACAACCACAACAACGTCAAATAAACAACAACAACCACGTCAAATAAACAACAACAACACCAACAACAACACCGTCAACAACAACAATGTCAAATAAACAACAACAACGTCAAATAAACAACAACAACAACAACAACAACAACAACGTCAAATAAACAACAACAACAACCACGTCAAATAAACAACAACAACACCAACAACAACACCATCAACAACAACAATGTCAAATAAACAACAACAACGTCAAATAAACAACAACAACAACAACAACGTCAACAACAACAACAACAACGTCAAATAAACAACAACAACAACGTCAAATAAACAACAACAACAACAACGTGAAATAAACAACAACAACTATGTCAACAACAACAACAACATCAAATAAACAACAACAACAACGTCAAATAAACAACAACAACAATAACAACGTCAAATAAACTACAACAACAACACCGTCAAATAAACAACAACAACAACGTCAAATAATCAACAACAACAACAACGTCAAATAAACAACAACAACAACAACGTCAAATAAACAACAACAACAATGTCAAATAAACAACAACAACAACAACGTCAAATAAACAACAACAAAAACGTCAACAACAACAACAATGTCAAATAAACAACAACAACAACACCGTCAACAACAACAACAATGTCAAATAAACAACAACAATAACAACAACGTCAAATAAACAACAACAACAACAACTATGTCAACAACAACAACGTCAAATAAATAACAACAACAACAACAACATTAAGTAAACAACAACAACAACAACGTCAACAACAACAACAACGTCAACTACAACAACAACGTGAAATAAACAACATCAAATAAACAACAACGTCAAATAAACAATAACAATAACAACAATGTCAAATAAACAACAACAACGTCAAATAAACAACAACAACAACAATGTCAACAACAACAACAACGTCAAATAAACAACAACAACAACAACAACGTCAAATAAACAACAACAACAACAACAACAACGTCAAATAAACAACAACAACAACAGCAACAATAACAACAACAACAATGTCAAATAAACAACAACAACAACAACGTCAAATAAACAACAACAAAAACAACAACAACATCAACAACAACAAAAACGTCAAATAAACAACAACAACAACAATAACAACAACGTCAATAACAACAACTACGTCAAATAAACAACAACAACAACGTCAAATAAACAATAACAACAACAACAACGTCAAATAAACAACAACAACAACGTCAAATAAACAACAACAACGTCAAATAAAGAACAACAACAACAACGTCAAATAAACAACAACAACGTCAACAACAACAACAACAATGTCAAATAAACAACAACAACAACAACACCGTTAACAACAATAACAATGTCAAATAAACAACAACAACAACGTCAAATAAACAACAACAACAACAATGTCAACACCAACAACAACAACCACGTCAAATAAACAATAAGAACAACAACGTCAACACCAACAACAACAATGTCAAATAAACAACAACAACACCGTCAAATAAACAACAACAACAACAAGAAAAACGTCAACAACAACAACAATGTCAAATAAACAACAACAACAACAACAACACCGTCAACAACAACAACAATGTCAAATAAACAACAACAATAACAACAACGTCAAATAAACAACAACAACAACTATGTCAACAACAACAACGTCAAATAAATAACAACAACAACAACAACGTCAAGTAAACAACAACAACAACAACGTCATATAAACAACAACAACAACGTCAAATAAACAACAACAACAACAACGTCAAATAAACAACAACAACAACAACAACGTCAACAACAACAACAACGTCAACTACAACAACAACGTGAAATAAACAACATCAAATAAACAACAACGTCAAATAAACAATAACAATAACAACAATGTCAAATAAACAATAACAACGTCAAATAAACAACAACAACAACAATGTCAACAACAACAACAACGTCAAATAAACAACAACAACAACAACAACGTCAAATAAACAACAACAACAACAACAGCGTCAAATAAACAACAACAACAACAACAGCAACAATAACAACAACAACAACAATGTCAAATAAACAACAACAACAACAACGTCAAATAAACAACAACAAAAACAACAACAACATCAACAACAACAAAAACGTCAAATAAACAACAACAACAACAATAACAACAACGTCAATAACAACAACTACGTCAAATAAACAACAACAACAACGTCAAATAAACAATAACAACAACAACGTCAACAACAACAACGTCAACAACAACAACGTCAAATAAACAACAACAACAACAACGTCAAATAAACAACAACAACAACAACAACATCAAATAAACAACAACAACGTCAATAACAACAACAATGTCAAATAAACAACAACAACAACAACAATGTCAAATAAACAACAACAACGTCAAATAAACAACAACAACAACAATGTCAACACCAACAACAACAACAACGTCAAATAAACAACAACAACAACAACGTCAACACCAATAACAACAATGTCAAATAAACAACAACAACACCGTCAAATAAACAACAACAACAACAAGAAAATCGTCAACAACAACAACAATGTCAAATAAACAACAACAACAACAACACCGTCAACAACAACAACAATGTCAAATAAACAACAACAATAACAACAACGTCAAATAAACAACAACAACAACTATGTCAACAACAACAACGTCAAATAAATAACAACAACAACAACAACGTCAAGTAAACAACAACAACAACAACAACGTCATATAAACAACAACAACGTCAAATAAACAACAACAACAACAACGCAAATAAACAACAACAACAACAACAACGTCAACAACAACAACGTCAACTACAACAACAACGTGAAATAAACAACATCAAATAAACAACAACGTCAAATAAACAATAACAATAACAACAATGTCAAATAAACAACAACAACGTCAAATAAACAACAACAACAACAATGTCAACAACAACAACAACGTCAAATAAACAACAACAACAACAACAACGTCAAATAAACAACAACAACAACAACAGCGTCAAATAAACAACAACAACAACAACAGCAACAATAACAACAACAACAATGTCAAATAAACAACAACAACAACAACGTCAAATAAACAACAACAAAAACAACAACAACATCAACAACAACAAAAACGTCAAATAAACAACAACAACAACAATAACAACAACGTCAATAACAACAACTACGTCAAATAAACAACAACAACAACGTTAAATAAACAATAACAACAACAACGTCAACAACAACAACGTTAAATAAACAACAACAACAACGTCAAATAAACAACAACAACGTCAAATAAAGAACAACAACAACAACAACAACATCAAATAAACAACAACAACGTCAACAACAACAACAACAATGTCAAATAAACAACAACAACAACAACAATGTCAAATAAACAACAACAACAACAACGTCAAATAAACAACAACAACAACAATGTCAACACCAACAACAACAACAACGTCAAATAAACAACAACAACAACAACGTCAACACCAACAACAACAATGTCAAATAAACAACAACAACACCGTCAAATAAACAACAACAACAACAAAAACGTCAACAACAACAACAATGTCAAATAAACAACAACAACAACAACAACAACACCGTCAACAACAACAACAATGTCAAATAAACAACAACAATAACAACAACGTCAAATAAATAACAACAACAACTATGTCAACAACAACAACGTCAAATAAATAACAACAACAACAACAACGTCAAGTAAACAACAACAACAACAACAACAACGTCATATAAACAACAACAACGTCAAATAAACAACAACAACAACAACGTCAAATAAACAACAACAACAACAACGTCAACAACAACAACAACGTCAACTACAACAACAACGTGAAATAAACAACATCAAATAAACAACAACATCAAATAAACAATAACAATAACAACAATGTCAAATAAACAACAACAACATCAAATAAACAACAACAACAACAATGTCAACAACAACAACAACGTCAAATAAACAACAACAACAACAACAACGTCAAATAAACAACAACAACAACAAGAGCAACGATAACAACAACAACAACAATGTCAAATAAACAACAACAACAACAACGTCAAATAAACAACAACAAAAACAACAACAACATCAACAACAACAAAAACGTCATATAAACAACAACAACAACAATAACAACAACGTCAATAACAACAACTACGTCAAATAAACAACAACAACAACGTCAAATAAACAATAACAACAACAACAACGTCAACAACAACAACGTCAACAACAACAACTTCAAATAAACAACAACAACAACAACGTCTAATAAACAACAAGAACGTCAAATAAAGAACAACAACAACAACAACAACGTCAAATAAACAACAACAACGTCAACAACAACAACAACAATGTCAAATAAACAACAACAACAACAACACCGTTAACAACAACAATGTCAAATAAACAACAACAACAACGTCAAATAAACAACAACAACAACAATGTCAACACCACCAACAACAACAACGTCAAATAAACAACAACAACAACAACAACGTCAACACCAACAACAACAATGTCAAATAAACAACAACAACACCGTCAAATAAACAACAACAACAACAACAACAACGTGAAATAAACAATAACAACTATGTCAACAACAACAACAACATCAAATCAACAACAACAACAATAACAACGTCAACAACAACAACAACAACGTCAAATAAACAACAACAACCACGTCAAATAAACAACAACAACACCAACAACAACACCGTCAACAACAACAACAATGTCAAATAAACAACAACAACGTCAAATAAACAACAACAACAACAACAACAACAACGTCAAATAAACAACAACAACAACCACGTTAAATAAACAACAACAACACCAACAACAACACCGTCAACAACAACAACAATGTCAAATAAACAACAACAACGTCAAATAAACAACAACAACAACAACGTCAACAACAACAACAACAACGTCAAATAAACAACAACAACAACGTCAAATAAACAACAACAACAACAACAACGTGAAATAAACAACAATAACTATGTCAACAACAACAATAACATCAAATAAACAACGACAACAACGTCAAATAAACAACAACAACAATAACAACGTCAAATAAACAACAACAACAACACCGTCAAATAAACAACAACAACAACAACAACAAGAAAATCGTCAACAACAACAACAATGTAAAATAAACAACAACAACAACAACACCGTCAACAACAACAACAATGTCAAATAAACAACAACAATAACAACAACGTCAAATAAACAACAACAACAACTATGTCAACAACAACAACGTCAAATAAATATCAACAACAACAACAACGTCAAGTAAACAACAACAACAACAACGTCATATAAATAACAACAACGTCAAATAAACAACAACAACAACAACAACGTCAAATAAACAACAACAACAACAACAACGTCAACAACAACAACGTCAACTACAATAACAACGTGAAATAAACAACATCAAATAAACAACAACGTCAAATAAACAATAACAATAACAACAATGTCAAATAAACAACAACAACGTCAAATAAACAACAACAACAACAATGTCAACAACAACAACAACGTCAAATAAACAACAACAACAACAACGTCAAATAAACAACAACAACAACAACAGCGTCAAATAAACAACAACAACAACAGCAACAATAACAACAACAACAACAATGTCAAATAAACAACAACAACAACACCGTCAACAACAACAACAATGTCAAATAAACAACAACAATAACAACAACGTCAAATAAACAACAACAACAACTATGTCAACAACAACAACATCAAATAAACAACAACAACAACAACAACAACAACGTCAAGTAAACAACAACAACAACAACGTCAAATAAACAACAACAACGTCAAATAAACAACAACAACAACAACAACGTCAAATAAACAACAACAAAAACGTCAACAACAACAACAACAACGTCAACTACAACAACAACGTGAAATAAACAACATCAAATAAACAACAACGTCAAATAAACAATAACAACAACAACAATGTCAAATAAACAACAACAACGTCAAATAAACAACAACAACAATGTCAAGAACAACAACAACAACAACGTCAAATTAATAACAACAACAACAACGTCAAATAAACAACAACAACAACAACAATAGCGTCAAATAAACAACAACAACAACAACAACAGCAACAATAACAACAACAACAACAATGTCAAATAAACAACAACAACAACAACGTCAAATAAACAACAACAAAAACAACAACAACATCAACAACAACAAAAACGTCAAATAAACAACAACAACAATAACAACAACGTCAACAACAACAACTACGTCAAATAAACAACAACAACAACGTCAAATAAACAACAACAACGTCAAATAAAGAACAACAACAACAACAACGTCAAATAAACAACAACAACGTCAACAACAACAAAAACAATGTCAAATAAACAACAACAACAACAACACTGTTAACGGCAACAACAATGTCAAATAAACAACAACAACAACGTCAAATAAACAACAACAACAACAATGTCAACACCAACAACAAAGTCAAATAAACAACAACAACAACAACGTCAACACCAACAACAACAACAACAACGTTAAATAAACAACAACAACACCGTCAAATAAACAACAACAACAACGTGAAATAAACAATAACAACTATGTCAACAACAATAACAACATCAAATAAACAACAACAACATCAAATTAACAACAACAACAATAACAACGTCAACAACAACAACGTCAAATAAACAACAACAACCACGTCAAATAAACAACACCAACACCAACAACAACACCGTCAACAACAACAACAATGTCAAATAAACAACAACAATGTCAAATAAACAACAACAACAACAACAACGTCCAATAAACAACAACAACAACCACGTCAAATAAACAACAACAACACCAACAACAACACCGTCAACAATAACATCAATGTCAAATAAACAACAACAACGTCAAATAAACAACAACAACAACGTCAACAACAACAACAACAACGTCAAATAAACAACAACAACAACGTCAAATAAACAACAACAACAACAACGTCAAATAAACAACAACAACTATGTCAACAACAACAACAACATCAAATAAACAACGACAACAACGTCAAATAAACAACAACAACAATAACAACGTCTGTTGTACCCCAAAATTTGCCCTCCCATATTCATCAAGAAATTGCCAAGTCAAGGTCACAAAATTCCCCAGGGTTGTGCTGCTCAACTGTCTCCTACACAGTCAAAACTAGGGTTTGAGTTCTGGTCAAGCAAATGAACTTTTCAAAGGCCCAACCAAGTCTCATATGCCTACAAAGATGGTCAAGTATCCTCATGTCAAGTTTCAAGGCATCCAGCTCAAAATTGCACAGTCAAAACCCTAGATTGCACTACAGTCAACTGTAGGGGCAAAATGGTCATTTGGCAGTCAAAAGTTCAAATTTTTGGTCAATATATCATTTTGAAGCCACAAACATCATTTGATCAATGCTTGATCATGATTCTCAAAATTTGGCTCAGAAATCATCAAAGATGCAAAAGTTGCTATATTTGGACAGCTGAAAAAGTCAACTGAAATTGACCAGGGCATAACTTTCACATGGATTATCAGGAAAATTCCATCCAAAGCTCATTTTGAAGAGAAAGACATTTCCTACAATTCATCTTCATGTTCCAAGTCCAAGAAATGCTCTCACAAAAAGTTATCAATTTCAACATTATAGGTCATTTTCAAAAGTCAACAAAAAGTGACTTTAAGTCAAAGGCCATAACTTGAGATTGGTAAATCAAAATGACATGGGACCAAAGGCATTGGTTAAAGGACTCAAAGACCTTTCCAAAATGTCCAAGAACATGTGAAGAGCTTAAAAATTGACCAAGTTATACCTTGTGGAAGTTGGGAAATTTTTGGAAATTTTTGAAAGTCAACAAGGATGCAAAAAGCCTAAAAATGCAAATGGGCCCAATTATCTTCCAAATTTCTTCATGCCAAGCCTATGCACGACCACTAGGCCCAAGGGGAAGTATTCTCATATTTTTTAATTATTTATTTGAATTAATATTAATTTATATTCATTTAAATCATTTTAATTCATGAAAAATATAAACCTTAACCTAAAAAATCTTTTTATGCATGCTTTGGACTCTATAACTCGTGCACATGTTAATAGGGAAGGATTTGATGCTAATTGATCAGATTTGGCACAAAAACCATGAAAAAATATTCAAAAAGATCCTTAAGCAAATCAAATCTCCAAATAATGAATTCATGAGATTTTGTTGGTTTTTGTTGACCTAGATCACTCCCTATATGATCAGAATGAAGACCTAAAGCAAAAAAGACTGCAAGCTGCGCATGAACAAGCTTTTGCATATTGAAAAATTCACAAAAAACTCAAATACTGAAATCAAGGTTTTAGGTAGATTCAAGCTTCAACTTCCATTCCAATAGCTTCCTTGAGTGATTCTGAACGCGTGCCAATCATTAACATCAACTAAAATCTCAAGAATTGGTAGTTAGAATCAAGACTGAACCTTGAAACTTTTGAAATCGTATAGCATGATTCCATCATCCTTTTGCATTTTTCTTTGTTGATTCATGTTCATATTGATATTTCTAAGCTAACCACTACGTTTAATTACATTATTTTGCTGTATACAAGAATCCACCATGTGCGTTTTTTAGGGTTACAGGTTGCTTCAAATTGGGGGTTCTCACTAGGGGAAAAATTGGACCATGCCAGTACCATCATCACACTCAGCTCATCCAGACGAAGAAGATGGCACTCTCGCGCTCAATTTATGAGCGACGAGGGGCTAGTCGCTATTTTCTCATAGCCCCTCTAAAACAACACTTCAAAAACCGTGGCCTCTGAGTTTTGCTTTTTCAGGGATGAAGATGATGATGTCGTGGCATCAAGGGACTGGCTCATTTAAATGTTGCGCGCGCTAATCCACTCATATTTTGTTTTCTTATTATATTGTTTATTTGCTAATTATATTATCAAAAGCACAAATGGCTCAGTGGGCAGGGATAGCGCTTAGAACCTTCAAGACCTGGGTTCAAGTCCCAGGTCTGGCAAAAGTCCCATATTATTTTTCATGAACAAATCTTATGCAGCGCGCTTGAGGAGGACTACCATGTTCCATCAGTATCTCACCATACACGCGTCCAGTGTGCACAGATCAAAGGCTTAAATTCAAGGAACATACCATAGGCTGGTCAACGTGTCATGCAAGATCAAGGAAAGTCAATGAATCAACCCTTATTGGGCCAGGCTTTTCAGATTTATACCTCCAGTTTTGGGACAACACCCCACTCTGGTTTGCTTTCCTTATTTATTTATTTATTATTTTAATTATTGTGTGATTTATTTTTATTGCTTTAATTAATTAATTTTCTTTTTTTACAAAATATAAAAACATTATAAAAATCAAAAAAATACAAAAAATATAATAGTCATTTTATTATAATTATTTTCATAAATAAATTAGAATGTAAATTATGTAGTGTAATTAGGTTTTAATTTTAATTCCTTTTTAATAAAAATCCAAAAAAATGTAGAATTTAGGTTTTAATTGTTAATTCTTTTTTTATTTCCCTTTTTTCCACAATAATAATTATTATTTATTTATTTATTTTTCTATTTAAATTGTACATAAATGAATTAGGTTTAATTTAGATCATATTTTAATTCTTTCACAATAAATAAAAAATATTAGAATTAGGGTTTGCTTCTTAATTTAATTTTAATTAACTTTTTTTTTCTAATTAAATCTAAAAAACACAAAAATATCATTCTCATTTAATTTTAATTTTTAAATCCTTATTAATTCTAATTATTTGCAAAAAGGGTCCAACGCCCTAGTTTTGTTTTAATTTCCTTATTTCGCGCATTTATCTTATGTCGTTTAATTATAATTATGTAATTGTCCCTAAGCCATGTAATTTACTTTTCGCACTTTATTTCTTCGCATTATTTATTTTTCCGCTAAATCGGGTCCGGTTTAATTTTGGCGATGTGGACCCGCGCCATTTGTAATAGTTTAGATTTATTTCCTCGCAAAATATTTAACTGTTAACCAAGCATGAAAGAATGAATGTCTTAATAAAATCAAGCGTAGAACACGACAAGCATGACAAGACAAATAAATGAAACATGACACACAAATCACACACCACCCCTAGGGTACGCCTCACTGTTGCCTTGCCTCGAAAGGTGGTCGTCGAGTAGAAAACGTCTTAGTAAGTCCTCATGATCCGGGAACCTGGCATGAGGGTAGCTTCTAAGGTGTCTTCCTATTGCTCTGGTGATCACCACGTCCCGAACATCGAATTGACCCGAACACCTCCAACGGTGGTGCTACCTACCTCTCAATGGTGGGATGGCACTACTTTAAAGGACATCTACACAGACGAATTCCTTAGGGTAGGTAGGTTCTCAAGGATACTTGCTCTAATTTCAAACAAATAAAAAGACTTTTCACACCAACACTTTTCAAAAGCTTTCAAAGCAAATTTTTCAAACACTCTGACATACGAGTCGAATTGAAATTTTTCAAAGAAACTTTTTTAAACCCACATTGAAAAGCAAACAAAACATTTTGAAAACACAATGAGCAAGTATCTAAGAGCCCATGGATAACCATGGATAGAAAGGGTGCTAACACCTTCCCTTTCTATAATCTACCTCCCGAACCGAGAGCAATCTCTTTAAGGAATTTTTTTGTGCTTTTGTCCTTTCCATTTGGAGAAAATAAAAGACGGTGGCGACTCTTGCTTACCGCGACATTTCGCGAACCAGCGTTAAACAGTCAGTTCCAGATCCACCGATCACAGAACTGGCGACTCTGCTGGGGACACTTAAAAGTGAGGTGTACCTTAGGGCTAGTTCATAACTGTGTTTTCAATTGCTTTCCTTGTTTGCTTTACTATTGTGGGTTGCATGGGAGTTACATAGATCCTAACCCGGATCTGGAGATACCCTGTTTAGGTAGCATAAGCTGTGAGGGACCTGTCCGGCGTAGACCGACACAGGTGAAGCAGTGGCTACGTTGGTGTGACACCTTAGTCTGTACCGATATCCCTTGTGTCGCAACGAGGAGAATATGGGTCTTCTAAGGAGTCATTAAGCACCAACAACCTTAGAACCTTAATTGACACAACTTGGCCTTTAGAATTGTAGCAGTATGCTACGCCCATTGAGGCTAAACTCTCGTGATGGTTCTGGCCGCAAGAAAAGATTGCGATGCTGGAGTTATGACCGATTGAGGGTAGTCAATGATATTGGGATCCTCTAAGAACCCGGTTACTTTTGATTAGGACAGGTATGAACCAACAAACTGAAAGAGGGTAGTACCTAGACCTCATGCTGGCCTAAACTTTAGGGGCTTGCCTTGTGTGACTTGTGTGCCTTACCATGTTTGCCTTTGTATCTGTATGTGGTGTGCTTTATCATAACATCATAACATCATGAGCATTGCATCCTGCATAAGAACTGACCATTTCAAAGACAAGAGGGTTTCATCTTTGCTCTGTTTTGTAGGACATTATGATGCCTGTGCGAAGGAATACTATCCGGTTCAACTTTGTTCGTTCACCTGAGTTGATTGATGAGTTGGTTAGCAGAATTCCAAACACCACCTCCTTCATTCAGAGGCATGGTTCTCTTCTCAGTTTAGTCACTGCAAAGCGGGATCAACAGTTGATGAGTGTTCTGACCCAGTTCTATGACCCTCAGTACCAGTGCTTCACCTTTCAAGATTTCCAGCTGGTCCCTACCCTGGAAGAGTTCTCTAATCTGCTTGGTATCCCTATCTTGGATCAGACTCCCTTTACTGGTTGGGAAAAGACCCTCAGGCTCGAGGACATTGCTGCAGCCCTTCCTTTGACCCATCAAGAGGTAACAGACAACTGGGTAACTAGAAGCGGAGTTAAGGGTTTCTTGGCCAAGTTTCTGATTGGTAAAGCTAACAGCTTCTGGAATGACTTGGACTTTAGGGCATATGAAGACATCTTGGCTCTCCTGATCTATGGGTTAGTCCTGTTTCCTAATCCTGACAACTTCATCAATGTCACCTCCATTAGGATCTTTATGTCTCAGAATCCTGTGCCCACTCTCTTGGGTGACATCTTGCAACAGCTGCATGCCCGTACTACCCGAAGACGAGGAACCCTATGGTGTTGTATCCCTTTGTTGGTGAGGTGGTTTATTTCGCACCTCCCTAAGTTCGTACTGAAGAACCAAGAAGGAAGAGGTTGGGCTCACAGGTTAATGTCTCTCACCGATAAAGACATCATTTGGACTTGCAGAGGTTTGGATGAGATAGCTATTATTGATCGATGCGTGGAGTACCCTAATGTTCCTCTGATTGGTACTCAAGGAGGGATCTCTTACAATCCATGTCTAGCACTCCGTCAGTTTGGAAGAGCAAGAAGAGCAGGCCCCCATGAGATGTTGGTGCCTCACATCAGTTTCGAGTTTCAGGTGGATAGTGACGAGCTGCGTCGTAGGTTCATCAAGGCTTGGGAGAAGGTTCATAAAGCTGACCCACAAGAGCTGGGGCCAAAGACTTCTCTACCTATGGAAGCCTACTACAAATGGGTCCGCATCCGTGCTCAGAAGTTAGGTATGCCGTATGAAGCTGTCAGACCCGTCATTCTTGAGTGTCCTGATAAAGATGGTGTTCCTCCAACTGTCCTTCCTCCTCAGATACCTACTGATTATGAGACATTGAAGAGATCTTGGTCGCAACTGCAAGAAGAACGGGATTCTTACCGGGAAAAGTTCAACGAGCAGGAATCAAAGGTCCAGAAGCTGACAAAGCAGTTGGAGAATGAGAGAGCTCTGAATGCCTACCTCCGTACTGAGAAGAGGAGACCATGGGATCAATGAGGAATTCTGAACATGCCTTTACAGTTTTTATTTCCTTTCCAGTTGTTTCATTTCATGTAAACGCCTAAGGGCAACTTGTTGAATAATCTCAGTTACAAAGTTGAATCTAATGAAGTGTGTTCCTTTTTTGTTTACAAAGTTGATTCCCGATTGTCTTTGAAAACATAATTCATACGCATTTCATACATCATGTGCATAGCAGGTTCTTCCCTTTTTTCAGGTTGCTTACAGTTCTTCGCTGTTTATTTCAGCATCATGAATTCCGGATCTGAATCAACTGAGACTTCAATCAAGGCTCTCCAGGCGCAGAATGCGCAGTTTCAAGAGCTAATCCTGGGCCTAGCCAAAGGCCAAGAGGAACTGAAGACCATGCTCCTGAAGAAGGAGAAAAAGAAGAAAAGAAGAACTGTTCTATTCAACACGGGCCGAAGGTTGGGTAATACTCTGCACCAAGAAGAGGCTGTTTCTTCTGTTGGCAAGAGTCCTTCTCAGGCAGAAGTAAAGCTTCCTACTCCAGAAGTCTCCGACAACGAGACAGATTTTGATGAGGAACAGTATCCTCCTGCAGATGACAGGTATAAACAACTGGAAGACAGGTTGAAGGCCATGGAAGTTCAACAGGTACCGGGGCTGGATTTTGGAGATCTGGGTTTGTCGACTGGTGTAATCATCCCGCACAAGTTCAAAGCTCCAACTTTTTCTAAGTATGACGGGGCATCCTGTCCCAAGCTGCATTTGAGGTCCTACGTTCGGAAGATTCAACCGTACTCTGCGGACAAGAATCTATGGATCCACTTCTTCCAGGAGAGTCTTTCAGGGACTCATCTCGAATGGTTCTATCAGCTGGATGGGACCAAAGTTCGTAACTGGGAGGAGCTGGCCACTGCTTTCTACAAGCAGTATCAGTATAATGCCGACCTTGCCCCCACGCGTACCCAACTCCAGGGTATGTCGTTGGGCGTAAGCGAAGGTTTTAAAGAGTACGCGCAGAAGTGGAGAGATCTGGCTGGCAGGGTGCAGCCACCTTTGACTGATCGAGAGTTAGTGGACATGTTCTTGGGGACCCTGTCTGGGCCATTCTTCAACCATCTGATTGGGAATTCTTCTGCTGGTTTCACTGACTTAATTTTGACTGGAGAGAGAATCGAAGCTGGGCTGAAATCTGGGAAGATTGCAAAGGGGGCATCATCCTCTAGTTCAGAAAAGAAGCCGTTTAAAAAGGAGTCTAGTGCTGTGTATGGCTCCAGAAAATCAGAAAGACCTGATCGCCGCCAATCTGTCAGTGCGGTCATGATCGCTACGCCTGCTGCCGCTCCCCGGCCAAATAATCCTCAAAGGGCTGATAGACCCCGGAGAGAGTTTACTCGGTTAAGCATGACCCTATCGCAAATCCTGCCACAGTTACTAACCACCAATTTGGTGACTGTCAAGGAGGCGCCAAAGTTCTCAAACACTACCTCTCCTAAGTACAACCCGAATGCCCGTTGTGCTTACCATTCAGAAAGCCCGGGGCACTCTACTGATGACTGTTGGGCGTTAAAGAATAAGGTGCAAGACCTTATCGATGCTAAAGAGATACAATTCGAAGCGCCCGCAAAACCGAATGTAGTTACTGCCCCTATGCCTCAGCACGGGGTAAATGCTATTGATGAAGATGTTTATGCTGTTTCTGTGGATGATCTAGCCACTCCTTTAAAGATCATCAAGAAGAATCTATTGCAGGCCGGTTTATTTCCGGGTTGTAGTGAAGATTGCCTGTTCTGTGTTGTGTCCCCATCCGGTTGTCCCTTGCTAAAGTTAGGCATCCAAAGCTTAATGGATAGTAAGGAGATTCTATTCAAGAAGTCTGCTGTTCGTATGGTTCCAATGGAAGAAGTCTCTGTGGTGACTATCTTCAACAATCCGATCCCGGCTCTCCAGAAGAAGCCTGTCCAAATTCTGACCGTTGCACCTGTTACTATCACTGTTCCTGGGCCCCTGCCCTATGTGTCCAACAAAGCTGTCCCTTGGCACTATGGGGCAGATGTATATATAAATGGAGTGAAACAAGAGCTCAACGCTGGCGCCAGCATCTGTGACATCACTGGCCCGGCCAAAGTTACCCGCAGTGGCAGGCTCTTCTCGCCTGACATTGCGCCACCTGCTGCTAGAAGACCACTCCTGATAATTCCTGCAAGTACACCTACTCCCGTTACTGATCAAGTTGTTATTCCTGCTGCTGATCCTATTGTTTCTCCTGCTGCCGAGTTATCCAATGCTCGGGGCAAGGGAATTGAAACTGAGCCTGCCCAGATGGAGGTACCCATACCCATAGCTGCTGAGGCCTCCCCACAAGAGATGGAGGAGATTTTGAAGATTATAAAGAAGAGCGATTTTAATGTCGTGGAACAGTTGGGGCATACGCCCTCCAAGATATCCATGCTCTCTTTACTGCTGTGCTCTGAGGCCCATGCAAAGGCCCTCATCTCATTCCTCAAGAAGGCCCATGTGCCACATGAAACCTCGGTAGTCCAGTTCACTGATTGTGTGGCAAGTCTAACGGCAGATAATGGCTTGGGCTTCTCAGATGCTGATTTGACCTCAAAGGGGAAAGATCATAATGATGCTCTGCATGTCTCAATCGAATGCAGGGGCACCACCTTGGCACATGTGTTGGTTGATACTGGGTCATCTTTGAATGTGCTACCCAAGAAGGCTCTGGATCGTCTAGATTGTGAAGGCCTGGATTTGAAGCCCAGCAACATCATTGTCAGGGCCTTTGATGGTTCAAAAAGGATGGTCCATGGGGAGGTGGACATTCCGATTCGTGTGGGCTCTCAGGTGTTCGACTCCACTTTTTATGTGATGGATATCCGTCCATCCTACTCTTGTCTGCTGGGTCGACCCTGGATACATAAGGCTGGGGCAGTGACCTCTACCTTGCATCAAAAACTGAAGTACCCCGTCAGAGGGAAGATCGTCACCGTGCAAGGTGAGGAAGAATACATGGTGAGCCACCTAAACTCGTTCAGATACATTGAGATGGATGGGGAGTTCATTGAGACCCCCTTTCAGCATTTCGAGGAGGTGTTTCCAATCGCAGCAGAAGCAGCAGAAGCAGGTGGTCCTCTGAAGATGGCTTCCCTAAAGGATGCCAGGGCTGTGGTGCAGAAAGGTGAAGGTGCCAACTGGGGCAGACTTCCAGACTTCACCCAGAAGACTGATAAACTTGGGCTGGGTTTCACCTCAGAAGGGCAGAGAGCTATGAGGAAAGAGAAGATCGGAAGGCCTCCGGTATTTATCAAGGGTTCAGAAGTGAATGCTGTCGGGGAAGACTTTGAAGTGGATGAAGCCGAATTCAACAGCTGGATTTATCCGACGGCCGAAGAAGGATTGAGTAATTGGAGTGCAAAAGATCATACTCCTGTTACCTTTGTGACACAGTAATGAATTCCGATGTTTTTGTTATTTTGTAATAAGCATTGATAAACTCTATGGCCCGGTGTCTTACCCGAGGCACCGTGGTTCTATTTGTGAGGGCATATGAACTGTCATTTTATACATCATGAATGAAAATCTTGGACTATTTTCGCATTACAAATATTGTGTTCCTTTTCTATCTTTCCTTTCCTTTACATAATTTTCAAAACAGCTGTATTTACACACACACTCACTCATACAGGTTCCAATCCACTCTGGATCTCACTGATAACAGTTCTGCTAATGCCAATTATAACTTCGAAAATCCGATCAACTTAGCCGAAGACGAAGGTGAAGATGATTGCGAAGTGCCTGGCGAGCTTGCAAGACTGTTACTTCAGGAAGAGAGGGCAATTCAACCCCATGAAGAGCCAGTGGAAACCATAAACCTGGGTACTGAGGCAGACAGAAAAGAGGTAAAGATTGGTGCTAACCTAGAGCTCAGCGTGAAGCAACGGTTAACCAAGATGCTGCATGACTATATGGAGATCTTTGCCTGGTCCTACGAAGACATGCCAGGGTTGGATACCGATATTGTTGTCCATCATTTGCCGACTAGGGAAGACTGCCCTCCAGTTAAACAAAAGGTCCGTCGGATGCGTCCAGAGATGTCAGAGAAGATTAAGGCAGAGGTCATGAAACAGTTTGATGTCGGGTTTCTTGCAGTGACTTCTTACCCTCAGTGGGTTGCTAATGTGGTGCCGGTACCTAAAAAGGACGGCAAGGTCAGAATGTGTGTTGATTACAGGGATCTAAACAGGGCCAGCCCCAAGGATGACTTCCCCTTACCTCACATTGATGTCCTTGTGGATAATACAGCTCAACACAAGGTATTCTCTTTCATGGATGGCTTTTCAGGTTACAATCAGATAAAGATGGCACCTGAAGATATGGAAAAGACTACATTTGTTACTCAGTGGGGCACCTTCTGTTACAAGGTCATGCCGTTCGGATTAAAGAATGCTGGGGCAACCTACCAGCGTGCCATGGTTGCCTTATTTCACGACATGATCCATCACGAGATAGAAGTGTATGTGGACGACATGATCGCAAGGTCCCAGACTGAGGAAGAGCACCTAGATCATCTGCAGAAGTTGTTCGACCGGTTGAAACTGTACAAGCTAAGATTGAACCCGAACAAGTGCACCTTCGGGGTAAGATCTGGGAAGTTGCTAGGCTTCGTGGTCAGTGATAAAGGTATTCAAGTGGACCCCGCTAAGGTCAAGGCTATTCAAGAGATGCCAGTTCCCAAGACAGAGAAGGAAGTCAGAGGCTTTTTAGGGCGCCTGAATTACATTGCTCGATTCATCTCTCATCTGACTGCTACCTGTGAGCCAATCTTCAAGCTGTTGAAGAAAGATCAGGTAGTACGTTGGAACGATGAGTGTCAGGCCGCCTTCGACAAAATTAAAGAGTATCTCCAAGAACCACCTATCCTTATGCCACCGGTTGAAGGGAGACCTCTGATCCTATATCTGACAGTACTTGACAACTCAATGGGGTGTGTGCTGGGGCAGCATGACGAGTCTGGCCGAAAAGAGCATGCCATTTATTACCTTAGCAAAAAGTTTACCGACTGTGAGACCCGATACTCACTGCTTGAGAAAACTTGCTGCGCTTTGGTATGGGCTGCTCGCCGGCTGAGACAGTATATGCTGACTCACACTACCTTGTTGATCTTAAAGATGGATCCTATAAAATACATATTCGAAAAGCCTGCTCTGTCTGGGAGAATTGCAAGATGGCAAATGATCTTGACGGAATATGACATTCAGTACACAACCCAGAAAGCCATCAAAGGGAGTGTATTGGCAGACCACTTAGCTCATCAAGCTGTAGATGACTACCAATCAATGAACTTCGAGTTTCCGGACGAAAGCATCATGATAGTAACTGATTGTGAAGTACCTGGGCCGGATGAAGGACCTGAACCAGGATCCCGATGGTCTATGCACTTTGACGGAGCTTCCAATGCTTTGGGAAATGGCATCGGCGCCATTATCATATCCCCTCAAGGTACTCATACTCCACTCACTGCCCGGCTGTGTTTCAACTGTACCAACAACATGGCGGAGTATGAGGCGTGTATCATGGGTCTTCAAGCTGCGATCGACTTACGGATCAAGTTCCTCAGTGTCTTCGGAGATTCCGCTCTAGTGATCAATCAGATCAATGGAGAGTGGGATACGAAACATCCAAACTTGATTCCTTACAGAGAATGTGTGTTGACCATGATTCCCCACTTCACGGAGATAACCTTCGAACACTTTCCAAGAGAAGAGAATCAGTTAGCGGACGCGTTAGCTACAATGTCTTCAATGTTCAAGGTTAAATGGGATAATGAAGCTCCCCAGATCACCATCTGGAAACTGGACGAACCGGCATACTGTTGTGATATCGAAACTGAATTGGTAACTGAGAAGCCTTGGTACCACGAAGTGAAGAGATATCTGGAAGCTCAGGAATACCCTGAAGGTGCCTCTGTCAACGATAAGAAATTCCTGAGGAGGTTTGCAGCCAAATTCTTCCTAAGCAACGGCATCTTGTACAAGCGAAACCATGATTCAACCTTACTGCGCTGCGTGGACAAGACTGAAGCGGAGCGAATCATGGAAGAGCTACATGAAGGGACCTTTGGTACGCATTCCAGTGGACATACTATGGCTAAAAAGATCCTACGGGCAGGATATTACTGGTCCACTATGGAAGCCGATTGCTACCAACATTCTAGGACATGCCACAAGTGCCAGATCTATGCAGATAAGGTGCATGTTCCTCCGGTTCCCCTGAATGTTCTGACTGCGCCGTGGCCATTTGCAATGTGGGGCATAGATATGATTGGCGAGATCAGACCTACGGCATCCAACGGACATCGCTTCATCCTAGTGGCGATCGACTATTTTACAAAGTGGGTTGAGGCAACATCCTATGCTACAGTAACCAAGACTGTCGTGGCACGGTTTATTCGGCACAACCTAATCTGTCGATACGGCGTCCCTGAGCAGATAATTACAGACAACGGTACCAATCTGAACAATAAGATGATTGCTGAGCTTTGCGAACAGTTCAAGATACAGCACCACAATTCTTCTCCTTACAGACCGAAGATGAATGGGGCTGTAGAAGCAGCAAATAAGAACATCAAGAAGATCGTGCAAAAGATGACAGTAACTTATAAAGATTGGCACGAGATGTTACCGTTCGCTCTGCATGGGTACCGGACCTCAGCCAGGACGTCAACCGGGGCAACTCCTTTCTCTCTGGTTTATGGTATGGAGGCAGTCTTGCCGATCGAAGTGCAAATTCCCTCTCTCCGGATAATGAAGGATGCAAATCTGAACGAAGATGATTGGATCCAGACACGACTTGATCAACTCAACCTCATTGACGAAAAGAGACTTGCTGCTATCTGCCATGGTCAGACGTATCAGAAACGAATGATCAGGGCATTTAACAAAAAGGTCAGACCACAAGAATATCAAGTTGGGGATCTGGTTATCAAGAGAATCATACTTCCTCAGAGTGATCCAAGGGGCAAATGGACTCCTACGTACGAAGGGCCATTTGTGGTTAAGCACGTGTTCTCAGGAGGAGCAATGATATTAACCAACATGGATGGTGACGACCTTCCTCACCCCGCCAATGCAGACATAGTTAAAAAATACTACGCATGAAAAAAGACCCGCTAGGCTGACATGCCTAGGCAAAAATTAGGGCTTCCCGTCGAACCAAAAGGGTTCGGGCAAAATGTAGGGATGAAAATGAAAAAATCTGTACACCCGGCAAGTCGAAAACCTGAAAAGGCGGCTTGGGCAAAAATGGGTATCCCGGTGGACTGAAAACCCGAAAGGGCAGTCCAGGCAAAAATTAGGGATAAAAGCGTAAAACTATGTCTCATTGATCACTGTGCATCCAGAATCCGGTATCTGCATCAAGTTCAAAACGGCATCGATCAGTCAGCTTCACCTTCAACCAAGGTCATCAAGTGATGAGACGCTCGGAGTTATAAAGGCAATAGCAGAGTTGAAACCCGGTGGATCATTCATCTTTCACACAGCTGTTTTATTTTTCTTTTGTACAAAACTTGTATAAACTCTTTTGATCGGCGACGTACCTCTTACTAGGACGTCAGCCTCTTGTACACAAAACGCCTATTTTCAGGCCATTCAAAAATCAATAAAAATATATCTTCAGTTAAATGTGCCAAGTGTTTTTCTTTTTTCGTTTTGTCTTGCGAAGAACGTCCAAGGTTCAATTTGTGATGTATGCATTGACAATAATTTGCTAACTCATGAATATTTGCATACGAAACAAAGGAATTAATTGCAGGTGACACTGGAAACAGGGGCAATAAAGAGTTGTCTGAGCAGTTTAATTGTTCTATCCTCCAAGGTACCAAGGTAGGTTCAGCCAAAGAACATGGCCGAGTATCTTAATTCCCCAGAGAGTGGTTCAACAAGTAAATACGTTCTTCTCCAAGCTATTATCAGAACATCAAGGAAATTGAATGTCCTCCCGTAGATCTCAATACTTCCCCAGCAGCAATACACATATTCTTAATAAACATCCCCGCCAGTCTTGGTCTAAAGATTGTTCCCCGGCGGTATCTCAACATTCAAAGGAATCACTTCCCCAGCATATCAAAACTTCCCCCAGGAGAGTCCAATCCAGTTTCCCCAGGAAAGTTGGAATTCATATCTCCCCAAGCAGTAAGCTTATCCCCAGTAGATTCTGGAAGCTTGTCCCTCGCAGAGCACGAACGCGTCGTCCCGGCTTGATTTAAAGAGTTATTTCCGTAACAGGATATAACTGGGTTATCCTCAGCCAAAAGCCACGGAAAGAGCGTTCTCGACAAAGTCTTCCTACCCCAGCGAAGTCTATCAATACTTCCAGCACAACAAGGATATCCCCAACATAACTCATCAACGGTATCCCCAGCGGAGTTACCTTCATCGACTCAACAAAGCGTCGCTATCCCCACAGAGGAGCACTTCCCAGCATGATCGCTAGAGTATCTTTTCTCCCGCAGAATTATTTCATTTGCCAAGTTTATTCCTCAACGGAGTCATCTTCTCCTACCGGTATTCTTGCAGCTATCATCCCCAGCGGAAGGGAGATCAATACCTCAACATCAGCCCAGGATACGACTTCCTGGCACCTGTCAAGGATTTACTTTCCTAGACAAAAACATACATTCATAAAACGTCACATACATCATTATAGCATGCATAGACGCATCATATCATACAAATCTCATTTATGTTGAGAACATCATCGCGTGATCCATATCATGCATCGCATATGACTGACCTTTACCTTTCAGGAAAGACGCAGTTAAAAGGCTCAAACATATTTCAAGTCTTCTCTAGTCCAGCTAAATCGACTCTCAACAGATTTTTCTGATAGAGACTCAGCAGAAGTTATGGTCCCCTCTCCGACGGTGAGCGTGAGATGGTAATTCCTTTTTCAAGATGTTTTCCTCTCCGGCATGAGCGTGAGGTGATATTCTCTTATGGTCCCCTCTCCAACGGCGTGTGAGGTGGTAATTCCTTCTTCAGATGTTCCCCTCTCCGGCATGAGCGTGAGGTGATATTCTCCTATGGTCCCCTCTCCAACGGCGTGTGAGGTGGTAATTCCTTTTTCAGATGTTTCCCTCTCCGGCATGAGCGTGAGGTGATATTATCTTATGGTCCCCTCTCCAACGGCGTGTGAGGTGGTAATTCCTTCTACAGATGTTTTCCTCTCCGGCATGAGCGTGAGGTGATATTCTCTTATGGTCCCCTCTCCAACGGCGTGTGAGGTGGTAATTCCTTCTTCAGATGTTCCCCTCTCCGGCATGAGCGTGAGGTGATAGTCTCTTATGGTCCCCTCTCCAACGGCGTGTGAGGTGGTAATTCCTTCTTCAAGATGTTTCCCTCTCCGGCATGAGCGTGAGGTGATATCTCCTTTCAGATTATAATTTCCTATAGTTCCCTCTCCAGCGGTGAGTAAGGTGACTCCCTTCGAGATCATAAGGTCCTTTGGTTCTCTTCCTGACACTACGAAGATGGTAATTCCCACCAAGATTTTCTCAACGAGCGTTGTTGAAGTTAAAATCGTCCAAGGTTCACTTATCATTCATGTTAAGGCAGTAACCATCCCTGGTTCATTCATCAGCGTTTGAAGCTCCAGACTCAGCTCCTGTAACCAGTCAGGACACATCTATACCAAGCATCTAAAATCAACTCCTGCAACGTGTCAGGTACTCATTTTCTCTTTTGCAGGTATGCAGGTTCTAGCGAAGGAATCTCTTACGCAGTCAGCATCCAGATGGCATCTATAAGCCCATCACCCTATTCAGCAATCTCTAAATGGCGTCTATAAGCCCATTCCCCATCACTGTCACTATGTGAGCGCAAATTTCTGGGCACTTTAGTGTTCAATCATCTTCTACCCTCGGATTACGAAAGGCACGTCAGCCAATCTGCATCCTCAGGTCTAAGAAGATTGAACAGGGGCAACTGTTGTACCCCAAAATTTGCCCTCCCATATTCATCAAGAAATTGCCAAGTCAAGGTCACAAAATTCCCCAGGGTTGTGCTGCTCAACTGTCTCCTACACAGTCAAAACTAGGGTTTGAGTTCTGGTCAAGCAAATGAACTTTTCAAAGGCCCAACCAAGTCTCATATGCCTACAAAGATGGTCAAGTATCCTCATGTCAAGTTTCAAGGCATCCAGCTCAAAATTGCACAGTCAAAACCCTAGATTGCACTACAGTCAACTGTAGGGGCAAAATGGTCATTTGGCAGTCAAAAGTTCAAATTTTTGGTCAATATATCATTTTGAAGCCACAAACATCATTTGATCAATGCTTGATCATGATTCTCAAAATTTGGCTCAGAAATCATCAAAGATGCAAAAGTTGCTATATTTGGACAGCTGAAAAAGTCAACTGAAATTGACCAGGGCATAACTTTCACATGGATTATCAGGAAAATTCCATCCAAAGCTCATTTTGAAGAGAAAGACATTTCCTACAATTCATCTTCATGTTCCAAGTCCAAGAAATGCTCTCACAAAAAGTTATCAATTTCAACATTATAGGTCATTTTCAAAAGTCAACAAAAAGTGACTTTAAGTCAAAGGCCATAACTTGAGATTGGTAAATCAAAATGACATGGGACCAAAGGCATTGGTTAAAGGACTCAAAGACCTTTCCAAAATGTCCAAGAACATGTGAAGAGCTTAAAAATTGACCAAGTTATACCTTGTGGAAGTTGGGAAATTTTTGGAAATTTTTGAAAGTCAACAAGGATGCAAAAAGCCTAAAAATGCAAATGGGCCCAATTATCTTCCAAATTTCTTCATGCAAAGCCTATGCACGACCACTAGGCCCAAGGGGAAGTATTCTCATATTTTTTAATTATTTATTTGAATTAATATTAATTTATATTCATTTAAATCATTTTAATTCATGAAAAATATAAACCTTAACCTAAAAAATCTTTTTATGCATGCTTTGGACTCTATAACTCGTGCACATGTTAATAGGGAAGGATTTGATGCTAATTGATCAGATTTGGCACAAAAACCATGAAAAAATATTCAAAAAGATCCTTAAGCAAATCAAATCTCCAAATAATGAATTCATGAGATTTTGTTGGTTTTTGTTGACCTAGATCACTCCCTATATGATCAGAATGAAGACCTAAAGCAAAAAAGACTGCAAGCTGCGCATGAACAAGCTTTTGCATATTGAAAAATTCACAAAAAACTCAAATACTGAAATCAAGGTTTTAGGTAGATTCAAGCTTCAACTTCCATTCCAATAGCTTCCTTGAGTGATTCTGAACGCGTGCCAATCATTAACATCAACTAAAATCTCAAGAATTGGTAGTTAGAATCAAGACTGAACCTTGAAACTTTTGAAATCGTATAGCATGATTCCATCATCCTTTTGCATTTTTCTTTGTTGATTCATGTTCATATTGATATTTCTAAGCTAACCACTACGTTTAATTACATTATTTTGCTGTATACAAGAATCCACCATGTGCGTTTTTTAGGGTTACAGGTTGCTTCAAATTGGGGGTTCTCACTAGGGGAAAAATTGGACCATGCCAGTACCATCATCACACTCAGCTCATCCAGACGAAGAAGATGGCACTCTCGCGCTCAATTTATGAGCGACGAGGGGCTAGTCGCTATTTTCTCATAGCCCCTCTAAAACAACACTTCAAAAACCGTGGCCTCTGAGTTTTGCTTTTTCAGGGATGAAGATGATGATGTCGTGGCATCAAGGGACTGGCTCATTTAAATGTTGCGCGCGCTAATCCACTCATATTTTGTTTTCTTATTATATTGTTTATTTGCTAATTATATTATCAAAAGCACAAATGGCTCAGTGGGCAGGGATAGCGCTTAGAACCTTCAAGACCTGGGTTCAAGTCCCAGGTCTGGCAAAAGTCCCATATTATTTTTCATGAACAAATCTTATGCAGCGCGCTTGAGGAGGACTACCATGTTCCATCAGTATCTCACCATACACGCGTCCAGTGTGCACAGATCAAAGGCTTAAATTCAAGGAACATACCATAGGCTGGTCAACGTGTCATGCAAGATCAAGGAAAGTCAATGAATCAACCCTTATTGGGCCAGGCTTTTCAGATTTATACCTCCAGTTTTGGGACAACACCCCACTCTGGTTTGCTTTCCTTATTTATTTATTTATTATTTTAATTATTGTGTGATTTATTTTTATTGCTTTAATTAATTAATTTTCTTTTTTTACAAAATATAAAAACATTATAAAAATCAAAAAAATACAAAAAATATAATAGTCATTTTATTATAATTATTTTCATAAATAAATTAGAATGTAAATTATGTAGTGTAATTAGGTTTTAATTTTAATTCCTTTTTAATAAAAATCCAAAAAAATGTAGAATTTAGGTTTTAATTGTTAATTCTTTTTTTATTTCCCTTTTTTCCACAATAATAATTATTATTTATTTATTTATTTTTCTATTTAAATTGTACATAAATGAATTAGGTTTAATTTAGATCATATTTTAATTCTTTCACAATAAATAAAAAATATTAGAATTAGGGTTTGCTTCTTAATTTAATTTTAATTAACTTTTTTTTTCTAATTAAATCTAAAAAACACAAAAATATCATTCTCATTTAATTTTAATTTTTAAATCCTTATTAATTCTAATTATTTGCAAAAAGGGTCCAACGCCCTAGTTTTGTTTTAATTTCCTTATTTCGCGCATTTATCTTATGTCGTTTAATTATAATTATGTAATTGTCCCTAAGCCATGTAATTTACTTTTCGCACTTTATTTCTTCGCATTATTTATTTTTCCGCTAAATCGGGTCCGGTTTAATTTTGGCGATGTGGACCCGCGCCATTTGTAATAGTTTAGATTTATTTCCTCGCAAAATATTTAACTGTTAACCAAGCATGAAAGAATGAATGTCTTAATAAAATCAAGCGTAGAACACAACAAGCATGACAAGACAAATAAATGAAACATGACACACAAATCACACACCACCCCTAGGGTACGCCTCACTGTTGCCTTGCCTCGAAAGGTGGTCGTCGAGTAGAAAACGTCTTAGTAAGTCCTCATGATCCGGGAACCTGGCATGAGGGTAGCTTCTAAGGTGTCTTCCTATTGCTCTGGTGATCACCACGTCCCGAACATCGAATTGACCCGAACACCTCCAACGGTGGTGCTACCTACCTCTCAATGGTGGGATGGCACTACTTTAAAGGACATCTACACAGACGAATTCCTTAGGGTAGGTAGGTTCTCAAGGATACTTGCTCTAATTTCAAACAAATAAAAAGACTTTTCACACCAACACTTTTCAAAAGCTTTCAAAGCAAATTTTTCAAACACTCTGACATACGAGTCGAATTGAAATTTTTCAAAGAAACTTTTTTAAACCCACATTGAAAAGCAAACAAAACATTTTGAAAACACAATGAGCAAGTATCTAAGAGCCCATGGATAACCATGGATAGAAAGGGTGCTAACACCTTCCCTTTCTATAATCTACCTCCCGAACCGAGAGCAATCTCTTTAAGGAATTTTTCTGTGCTTTTGTCCTTTCCATTTGGAGAAAATAAAAGACGGTGGCGACTCTTGCTTACCGCGACATTTCGCGAACCAGCGTTAAACAGTCAGTTCCAGATCCACCGATCACAACGTCAAATAAACAACAACAACAACACCGTCAAATAAACAACAACAACAACAACGTCAAATAAACAACAATAACAACAACGTCAAATAAACAACAACAACAACAACAACAACCACGTCAACAACAACAACGTCAAATAAACAACAACAACAACACCTATGTCAACAACATCAACAAAGTCAAATAAACAACAACAACAACGTCAACAATAACAACAACGTCAAATAAACAACAACAACAACAACAACGTCAAATAAACAACAACAACAACAACAACAACAACGTCAAATAAACAACAACAATAACAACGTCAAATAAACAATAACAACAACAACAACGTCAAATAAACAACAACAAAAACAACGTCAACAACAACAACAACGTCAAATAAACAACAACAATAACAACGTCAAAAACAACAACAACAACGTCAAATAAACAACAACAACAACAACGTCAAATAAACAATAACAACAAGAACAACAATGTCAAATAAACAACAACAACGTCAAATAAACAACAACAACAACAACGTCAACAACAACAACAACAACGTCAAATAAACAACAACAACAACGTCAAATAAACAACAACAAAAACAACAACAACATCAACAACAACAAAAACGTCAAATAAACAACAACAACAACAACAACAACGTCAACAACAACAACTACGTCAAATAAACAACAACAACAACAACGTCAAATAAACAATAACAATAACAACAACGTCAACAACAACAACGTCAAATAAACAACAACAACAACAACGTCAAATAAACAACAACAACAACGTCAAATAAACAACAACAACAACAACGTCAAATAAACAACAACAACACCGTCAACAACAATAACAATGTCAAATAAACAACAACAATAACAACAACGTCAAATACACAACAACAACAACTATGTCAATAACAACAACGTCAAATAAACAACAATAACAACAACAACGTCAAGTAAACAACAACAACAACAACAACGTCAAATAAACAACAACAACGTCAAATAAACAACAACAACAACAACAATGTCAAATAAACAACAACAACAACAACAACGTCAACAACAACAACAACGTCAACTACAACAACAACGTGAAATAAACAACATCAAATAAACAACAACGTCAAATAAACAATAACAACAACAACAATGTCAAATAAACAACAACAATGTCAAATAAACAACAACAACAATGTCAACAACAACAACAATGTCAACAACAACAACAACAACGTCAAATAAACAACAACAACAACAAAACGTCAAATAAACAACAACAATAACAACAGCGTCAAATAAACAACAACAACAACAGCAACAATAACAACAACAACAATGTTAAATAAACAACAACAACAACAACGTCAAATAAACAACAACAAAAACAACAACAACATCAACAACAACAAAACTGTCAAATAAACAACAACAACAATAACAACAACGTCAACAACAACAACTACGTCAAATAAACAACAACAACAACGTCAAATAAATAATAACAACAACAACAACGTCAACAACAACAACGTCAAATAAACAACAACAACAACGTCAAATAAAGAACAACAACAACAACAACAACGTCAAATAAACAACAACAACGTCACCAACAACAACAACAATGTCAAATAAACAACAACAACAACACCGTTAACAACAACAACAATGTTAAATAAACAACAACAACAACGTCAAATAAACAACAACAACAACAATATCAACACCAACAACAACAACAACAACGTCAAATAAAACACAACAACAACGTCAACACCAACAACAACAACGTCAAATAAACAACAACAACACCGTCAAATAAACAACAACAACAACAACGTGACATAAACAATAACAACTATGTCAACAACAACAACAACATCAAATAAACAACAACAACAACAATAACAACGTCAACAACCACAACAACGTCAAATAAACAACAACAACCACGTCAAATAAACAACAACAACACCAACAACAACACCGTCAACAACAACAATGTCAAATAAACAACAACAACGTCAAATAAACAACAACAACAACAACAACGTCAAATAAACAACAACAACAACCACGTCAAATAAACAACAACAACACCAACAACAACACCATCAACAACAACAACAGTGTCAAATAAACAACAACAACGTCAAATAAACAACAACAACAACAACAACGTCAACAACAACAACAACAACGTCAAATAAACAACAACAACAACGTCAAATAAACAACAACAACAACAACGTGAAATAAACAACAACAACTATGTCAACAACAACAACAACATCAAATAAACAACAACAAGAACGTCAAATAAACAACAACAACAATAACAACGTCAAATAAACTACAACAACAACACCGTCAAATAAACAACAACAACGTCAAATAATCAACAACAACAACAACGTCAAATAAACAACAACAACAACAACGTCAAATAAACAACAACAACAATGTCAAATAAACAACAACAACAACAACGTCAAATAAACAACAACAAAAACGTCAACAACAACAACAATGTCAAATAAACAACAACAACAACACCGTCAACAACAACAACAATGTCAAATAAACAACAACAATAACAACAACGTCAAATAAACAACAACAACAACTATGTCAACAACAACAACGTCAAATAAATAACAACAACAACAACAACATTAAGTAAACAACAACAACAACAAGGTCAACAACAACAACAACGTCAACTACAACAACAACGTGAAATAAACAACATCAAATAAACAACAACGTCAAATAAACAATAACAATAACAACAATGTCAAATAAACAACAACAACGTCAAATAAACAACAACAACAACAATGTCAACAACAACAACAACGTCAAATAAACAACAACAACAACAACGTCAAATAAACAACAACAACAACAACAACGTCAAATAAACAACAACAACAACAACAACGTCAAATAAACAACAACAACAACAACAACAATAACAACAACAACAATGTCAAATAAACAACAACAACAACAACGTCAAATAAACAACAACAAAAACAACAACAACATCAACAACAACAAAAACGTCAAATAAACAACAACAACAACAATAACAACAACGTCAATAACAACAACTACGTCAAATAAACAACAACAACAACGTCAAATAAACAATAACAACAACAACAACGTCAACAACAACAACGTCAAATAAACAACAACAACAACGTCAAATAAACAACAACAACGTCAACAACAACAACGTCAAATAAACAACAACAACAACGTCAAATAAACAACAACAACGTCAAATAAAGAACAACAACAACAACAACAACGTCAAATAAACAACAACAACGTCAACAACAACAACAATGTCAAATAATCAACAACAACAACAACACCGTTAACAACAATAACAATGTCAAATAAACAACAACAACAACGTCAAATAAACAACAACAACAACAATGTCAACACCAACAACAACAACCACGTCAAATAAACAACAAGAACAACAACGTCAACACCAACAACAACAATGTCAAATAAACAACAACAACACCGTCAAATAAACAACAACAACAACAAGAAAAACGTCAACAACAACAACAATGTCAAATAAACAACAACAACAACAACAACACCGTCAACAACAACAACAATGTCAAATAAACAACAACAATAACAACAACGTCAAATAAACAACAACAACAACTATGTCAACAACAACAACGTCAAATAAATAACAACAACAACAACAACGTCAAGTAAACAACAACAACAACAACGTCATATAAACAACAACAACAACGTCAAATAAACAACAACAACAACAATGTCAAATAAACAACAACAACAACAACAACGTCAACAACAACAACAATGTCAACTACAACAACAACGTGAAATAAACAACATCAAATAAACAACAACGTCAAATAAACAATAACAATAACAACAATGTCAAATAAACAACAACAACGTCAAATAAACAACAACAACAACAATGTCAACAACAACAACAACGTCAAATAAACAACAACAACAACGTCAAATAAACAACAACAACAACAACAGCGTCAAATAAACAACAACAACAACAACAGCAACAATAACAACAACAACAACAATGTCAAATAAACAACAACAACAACAACGTCAAATAAACAACAACAAAAACAACAACAACATCAACAACAACAAAAACGTCAAATAAACAACAACAACAACAATAACAACAACGTCAATAACAACAACTACGTCAAATAAACAACAACAACAACGTCAAATAAACAATAACAACAACAACGTCAACAACAACAACGTCAACAACAACAACGTCAAATAAACAACAACAACAACAACAACGTCAAATAAACAACAACAACAACAACAACAACATCAAATAAACAACAACAACGTCAATAACAACAACAATGTCAAATAAACAACAACAACAACACTGTTAACAACAACACCAATGTCAAATAAACAACAACAACAACGTCAAATAAACAACAACAACAACAATGTCAACACCAACAACAACAACAACGTCAAATAAACAACAACAACAACAACGTCAACACCAATAACAACAATGTCAAATAAACAACAACAACACCGTCAAATAAACAACAACAACAACAAGAAAATCGTCAACAACAACAACAATGTCAAATAAACAACAACAACAACAACACCGTCAACAACAACAACAATGTCAAATAAACAACAACAATAACAACAACGTCAAATAAACAACAACAACAACTATGTCAACAACAACAACGTCAAATAAATAACAACAACAACAACAACGTCAAGTAAACAACAACAACAACAAAAACGTCATATAAACAACAACAACGTCAAATAAACAACAACAACAACAACGTCAAATAAACAACAACAACAACAACAACGTCAACAACAACAACAACGTCAACTACAACAACAACGTGAAATAAACAATAACAATAACAACAATGTCAAATAAACAACAACAACGTCAAATAAACAACAACAACAACAATGTCAACAACAACAACAACGTCAAATAAACAACAACAACAACAACGTCAAATAAACAACAACAACAACAACAGCGTCAAATAAACAACAACAACAACAGCAACAATAACAACAACAACAATGTCAAATAAACAACAACAACAAAAACGTCAAATAAACAACAACAACAACAATAACAACAACGTCAATAACAACAACTACGTCAAATAAACAACAACAACAACGTCAAATAAACAATAACAACAACAACGTCAACAACAACGTCAAATAAACAACAACAACAACGTCAAATAAACAACAACAACGTCAAATAAAGAACAACAACAACAACAACAACATCAAATAAACAACAACAACGTCAACAACAACAACAATGTCAAATAAACAACAACAACAACAACACCGTTAACAACAACAACAATGTCAAATAAACAACAACAACAACGTCAAATAAACAACAACAACAACAATGTCAACACCAACAACAACAACAACGTCAAATAAACAACAACAACAACAACAACGTCAACACCAACAACAACAATGTCAAATAAACAACAACAACACCGTCAAATAAACAACAATAACAACAACAAAAACGTCAACAACAACAACAATGTCAAATAAACAACAACAACAACAACAACAACAACACCATCAACAACAACAACAATGTCAAATAAACAACAACAATAACAACAACGTCAAATAAATAACAACAACAACTATGTCAACAACAACAACGTCAAATAAATAACAACAACAACAACAACGTCAAGTAAACAACAACAACAACAACAACAACAACAACGTCATATAAACAACAACAACGTCAAATAAACAACAACAACAACAACGTCAAATAAACAACAACAACAACAACGTCAACAACAACAACAACGTCAACTACAACAACAACGTGAAATAAACAACATCAAATAAACAACAACATCAAATAAACAATAACAATAACAACAATGTCAAATAAACAACAACAACGTCAAATAAACAACAACAACAACAACAATGTCAACAACAACAACAACGTCAAATAAACAACAACAACAACGTCAAATAAACAACAACAACAACAACAGCGTCAAATAAACAACAACAACAACAACAGCAACGATAACAACAACAACAACAATGTCAAATAAACAACAACAATAACAACGTCAAATAAACAACAACAAAAACAACAACAACATCAACAACAACAAAAACGTCATATAAACAACAACAACAACAATAACAACAACGTCAATAACAACAACTACGTCAAATAAACAACAACAACAACGTCAAATAAACAATAACAACATCAACAACGTCAACAACAACAACGTCAACAACAACAACGTCAACAACAACAACTTCAAATAAACAACAACAACAACAACGTCTAATAAACAACAACAACGTCAAATAAAGAACAACAACAACAACAACAACGTCAAATAAACAACAACAACGTCAACAACAACAACAACAATGTCAAATAAACAACAACAACAACAACAACAACAACGTTAACAACAACAACAATGTCAAAAAAACAACAACAACAACAACGTCAAATAAACAACAACAACAACAATGTCAACACCACCAACAACAACAACGTCAAATAAACAACAACAACAACAACAACGTCAACACCAACAACAACAATGTCAAATAAACAACAACAACACCGTCAAATAAACAACAACAACAACAACAACAACAACAACATGAAATAAACAATAACAACTATGTCAACAACAACAACAACATCAAATCAACAACAACAACAATAACAACGTCAACAACAACAACAACGTCAAATAAACAACAACAACCACGTCAAATAAACAACAACAACACCAACAACAACACCGTCAACAACAACAACAATGTCAAATAAACAACAACAACGTCAAATAAACAACAACAACAACAACAACGTCAAATAAACAACAACAACAACAACCACGTTAAATAAACAACAACAACACCAACAACAACACCGTCAACAACAACAACAATGTCAAATAAACAACAACAACGTCAAATAAACAACAACAACAACGTCAACAACAACAACAACGTCAAATAAACAACAACAACAACGTCAAATAAACAACAACAACAACAACAACGTGAAATAAACAACAACAACTATGTCAACAACAACAATAACATCAAATAAACAACGACAACAACGTCAAATAAACAACAACAACAATAACAACGTCAAATAAACAACAACAACAACACAGTCAAATAAACAACAACAACAACAACAACAAGAAAATCGTCAACAACAACAACAATGTCAAATAAACAACAACAACAACAACACCGTCAACAACAACAACAATGTCAAATAAACAACAACAATAACAACAACGTCAAATAAACAACAACAACAACTATGTCAACAACAACAACGTCAAATAAATAACAACAACAACAACAACGTCAAGTAAACAACAACAACAACAACGTCATATAAATAACAACAACGTCAAATAAACAACAACAACAACAACGTCAAATAAACAACAACAACAACGACAACAACGTCAACAACAACAACAACGTCAACTACAACAACAACGTGAAATAAACAACATCAAATAAACAACAACGTCAAATAAACAATAACAATAACAACAATGTCAAATAAACAACAACAACGTCAAATAAACAACAACAACAACAATGTCAACAACAACAACAACGTCAAATAAACAACAACAACAACAACGTCAAATAAACAACAACAACAACGTCAAATAAACAACAACAACAGCAACGTCAACACCAATAACAACAACGTCAAATAAACAACAACAACACAGTCAAATAAACAACAACAACAACAACGTGAAATAAACAATAACAACTATGTCAACAACAACAACAACATCAAATAAACAACAACAACAATAACAACGTCAACAACAACAACAACGTCAAATAAACAACAACAACCACGTCAAATAAACAACAACAACACCAACAACAACACCGTCAACAACAACAGCAATGTCAAATAAACAACAACAACGTCAAATAAACAACAACAACAACAACAACAACGTCAAATAAACAACAACAACAACGTCAAATAAACAACAACAACAACCACGTCAAATAAACAACAACAACACCAACAACAACACCATCAACAACAACAACAATGTCAAATAAACAACAACAACATCAAATAAACAACAACAACAACAACAACGTCAACAACAACAACAACAACGTCAAATAAACAACAACAACAACGTCAAATAAACAACAACAACAACAACGTGAAATAAACAACAACAACTATGTCAACAATAACAACAACATCAAATAAACAATGACAAAAACGTCAAATAAACAACAACAATAACAACGTCAAATAAACAACAACAACAACATCGTCAAATAAACAACAACAACAACGTCAAATAAATAACAACAACAACGTCAAATAAACAACAACAACAACAACCACGTCAACAACAACAACGTCAAATAAACAACAACAACAACAACACCTATGTCAACGACAACAACAAAGTCAAATAAACAACAACAACAACGTCAACAATAACAACAACGTCAAATAAACAACAACAACAACAACGTTAAATAAACAACAACAACAACACCGTCAAGTAAACAACAACAATAACAACGTCAACAACAACAACAACAACAACAACGTCAAATAAACAACAACAATAACAACGTCAAAAACAACAACAACAACGTCAAATAAACAACAACAACAACGTCAAATAAACAATAACAACAAGAACAACAATGTCAAATAAACAACAACAACAACGTCAAATAAACAACAACAACAACAACGTCAACAACAACAACAACGTCAAATAAACAACAACAACAACGTCAAATAAACAACAACAAAAACAACAACAACATCAACAACATCAACAACAACAAAAACGTCAAATAAACAACAACAATAACGTCAACAACAACAACTACGTCAAATAAACAACAACAACAACGTCAAATAAACAATAACAACAACAACGTCAACAACAACAACGTCAAATAAACAACAACAACAACGTCAAATAAACAACAACAACGTCAAATAAACAACAACAACAACAACGTCAAATAAACAACAACAAAAACGTCAACAACAACAACAATGTCAAATAAATAACACCAACATCAACACCGTCAACAACAACAACAATGTCAAATAAACATCAACAATAACAACAACGTCCTATACACAACAACAACAACTATGTCAACAACAACAATGTCAAATAAACAACAACAACAACAACAACGTCAAGTAAACAACAACAACGACGTCAAATAAACAACAACAACGTCAAATAAACAACAACAACAACAACAACGTCAAATAAACAACAACAACAACGTCAACAACAACAACAATGTCAACTACAACAACAACGTGAAATAAACAACATCAGATAAACAACAACGTCAAATAAACAATAACAACAACAACAATGTCAAATAAACAACAACAACGTCAAATAAACAACAACAACAATGTCAACAACAAAAACAACGACAAATAAACAACAACAACAACAACAAAACGTCAAATAAACAACAACAACAACAGCGTCAAATAAACAACAACAACAACAACAATGTCAAATAAACAACAACAACAACAACGTCAAATAAACAACAACAACGTCAAATAAACAACAACAAAAACAACAACAACATCAACAACAACAAAAACGTCAAATAAACAACAACAACAATAACCACAACGTCAACAACAACAACTACGTCAAATAAACAACAACAACAACAACGTCAAATAAACAATAACAACAACAACAACAACGTCAACAACAACAACGTCAACAACAACAACGTCAAATAAACAACAACAACAACGTCAAATAAACAACAACAACGTCAAATAAAGAACAACAACAACAACAACAACAACGTCAAATAAACAACAACAACGTCAACAACAACAACAACAATGTCAAATAAAGAACAACAACAACACCGTTAACAACAACAACAATGTCAAATAAACAACAACAACAACAACGTCAAATAAACAACAACAACAACAATGTCAACACCAACAACAACAACAACAACGTCAAATAAACAACAACAACAACAACGTCAACACCAACAACAACAACGTCAAATAAACAACAACAACACCGTCAAATAAACAACAACAACAACAACAACGTGAAATAAACAATAACAACTATGTCAACAACAACAACAACATCAAATAAACAACAACAACAATAACAACGTCAACAACAACAACAACGTCAAATAAACAACAACAACCACGTCAAATAAACAACAACAACACCCACAACAACACCGTCAACAACAACAACAATGTCAAATAAACAACAACAACGTCAAATAAACAACAACAACAACGTCAAATGAACAACAACAACAACCACGTCAAATAAACAACAACAACACCAACAACAACACCATCAACAACAACAACAATGTCAAATAAACAACAACAACGTCAAATAAACAACAACAATAACCACGTCAACAACAACAACAACAACATCAAATAAACAACAACGACAACGTCAAATAAACAACAACAACAACAACAACGTGAAATAAACAACAACAACTATGTCAACAACAACAACAACATCAAATAAACAACAACAACAACGTCAAATAAACAACAACAACAATAACAACGTCAAATAAACAACAACAACAACACCGTCAAATAAACAACAACAACAATGTCAAATAAACAACAACAACAACAACGTCAAATAAACAACAACAACAACGTCAAATAAACAACAACAACAACAACGTCAACACCAATAACAACAACGTCAAATAAACAACAACACCACCGTCAAATAAACAACAACAACAACAACAACGTGAAATAAACAATAACAACTATGTCAACAACAACAATAACATCAAATAAACAACAACAACAATAACAACGTCAACAACAATAAGAACGTCAAATAAACAACAACAACCACGTCAAATAAACAACAACAACACCAACAACAACACCGTCAACAACAACAACAATGTCAAATAAACAACAACAACGTCAAATAAACAACAACAACAACAACAACGTCAAATAAACAACAACAACAACAACCACGTCAAATAAACAATAACAACACCAACAACAACACCGTCAACAACAACAACAATGTCAAATAAACAACAAGAACGTCAAATAAACAACAACAACAACAACAGCATCAACAACAACAACAACAACAATAACAATGTCAAATAAACAACAACAACGTCAAATAAACAACAACAACAACAACAACATGAAATAAACAACAACAACTATGTCAACAACAACAACAACATGAAATAAACAACGACAACAACGTCAAATAAACAACAACAACACCAACAACAACACCGTCAACAACAACAACAATGTCAAATAAACAACAACAACGTCAAATAAACAACAACAACAACAACAACGTCAAATAAACAACAACAACAACCGCGTCATATAAACAACAACAACACCAACAACAACACCGTCAACAACAACAACAATGTCAAATAAACAACAAGAACGTCAAATAAACAACAACAACAACAACAGCATCAATAACAACAACAACAACAACAACAACAATGTCAAATAAACAACAACAACGTCAAATAAACAACAACAACAACAACATGAAATAAACAACAACAACTATGTCAACAACAACAACAACATGAAATAAACAACGACAACAACGTCAAATAAACAACAACAACTATAACAACGTCAAATAAACAACAACAACAACACCGTCAAATAAACAACAACAACAACGTCAAATAAACAACAACAACAACAACATCATCAAATAAACAACAACAACAACAACCACATCAACAACAACAACATCAAATAAACAACAACAACAACAACACCTATGTCAACAACAACAACAAAGTCAAATAAACAACAACAACAACGTCAACAATAACAACAACGTCAAATAAACAACAACAATAACAACACCGTCAAATAAACAACAACAATAACAACGTCAAATAAACAACAACAAAAAACACCGTCAAATAAACAACAACAATAACAACGTCAAATAAACAACAACAAAAAACACCGTCAAATAAACAACAACAACAACGTCAAATAAACAACAACAACAACAACGTCAAATAAACAACAACAACAACAACCACGTCAACAACAACAACGTCAAATAAACAAAAACAACAACAACAACAACACCTATGTCAACAACAACAACAAAGTCAAATAAACAACAACAACAATGTCAACAATAACAACAACGTCAAATAAACAACAACAACAACAACGTCAAATAAACAACAACAACAACAACAACACCGTCAAATAAACAACAACAATAACAACGTCAAATAAACAACAACAACAACAACAACAACAACAACGTCAAATAAACAACAACAAAAACAACGTCAATAACAACAACAACGTCAAATAAACAACAACAATAACAACGTCAACAACAACAACAACAACGTCAAATAAACAACAACAACAACGTCAAATAAACAATAACAACAAGAACAACAATGTCAAATAAACAAAAACAACAACGTCAAATAAACAACAACAAAAACGTCAACAACAACAACAATGTCAAATAAACAACAACAACAACAACACCGTCAACAACAACAAAAATGTCAAATAAACAACAACAATAACAACAACGTCAAATACACAACAACAACAACTATGTCAACAACAACAATGTCAAATAAACAACAACAACAACAACAACGTCAAGTAAACAACAACAACAACAACAACGTCAAATAAACAACAACAACAACAACGTCAACAACAACAACAATGTCAACTACAACAACAACGTGAAATAAACAACATCAAATAAACAACAACGTCAAATAAACAATAACAACAACAACAATGTCAAATAAACAACAACAACGTCAAATAAACAACAACAACAATGTCAACAACAACAACAACGTCAAATAAACAACAACAACAACAACAACAAAACGTCAAATAAACAACAACAACAACAGCGTCAAATAAACAACAACAACAACAACAACAACAATAACAACAACAACAACAACAACAATGTCAAATAAACAACAACAACAACAACAACGTCAAATAAACAACAACAACAACATCAATAACAACAAAAATGTCAAATAAACAACAACAACAATAACAACAACGTCAACAACAACAACTACGTCAAATAAACAACAACAACAACGTCAAATAAACAATAACAACAACAACAACAACGTCAACAACAACAACGTCAACAACAACAACGTCAACAACAACAACGTCAAATAAACAACAACAACAACGTCAAATAAACAACAACAACGTCAAAGAAAGAACAACAACAACAACAACAACAACGTCAAATAAACAACAACAACGTCAACAACAACAACAACAATGTCAAATAAACAACAACAACAACACCGTTAACAACAACCACAATGTCAAATAAACAACAACAACAACGTCAAATAAACAACAACAACAATAATGTCAACACCAACAACAACAACAACGTCAAATAAACAACAACAACAACAACAACGTCAACACCAACAACAACAACATCAAATAAACAACAACAACACCGTCAAATAAACAACAACAACAACAATAACAACGTGAAATAAACAATAACAACTATGTCAACAACAACAAGAACATCAAATAAACAACAACAATAATAACAACGTCAACAACAACAACGTCAAATAAACAACAACAACCACGTCAAATAAACAACAACAACACCAACAACAACACCGTCAACAACAACAACAACGTGAAATAAACAACAACAACAACAACGTGAAATAAACAACAACAACAACAACGTGAAATAAACAACAACAACTATGTCAACAACAACAACAACATCAAATAAACAACAACAACAATGTCAAATAAACAACAACAACAATAACAACGTCAAATAAACAACAACAACAAAAACACCGTCAAATAAACAACAACAACAACGTCAAATAAACAACAACAACAACAACGTCGAATAAACAACAACAACAATGTCAAATAAACAACAACAACAACGTCAACACCAATAACAACAACGTCAAATAAACAACAACAACACCGTCAAATAAACAACAACAACAACAACGTGAAATAAACAATAACAACTATGTCAACAACAACAACAACATCAAATAAACAACAACAACACCAACAACAACACCGTCAACAACAACAACAATGTCAAATAAACAACAACAACGTCAAATAAACAACAACAATAACAACGTCAACAACAACAACAACAACAACATCAAATAAACAACAACGACAACGTCAAATAAACAACAACAACAACAACAACGTGAAATAAACAACAACAACTATGTCAACAACAACAACAACATCAAATAAACAACAACAACAACGTCAAATAAACAACAACAACAATAACAACGTCAAATAAACAACAACAACAACACCGTCAAATAAACAACAACAACAATGTCAAATAAACAACAACAACAACAACGTCAAATAAACAACAACAACAACGTCAAATAAACAACAACAACAACAACGTCAACACCAATAACAACAACGTCAAATAAACAACAACACCACCGTCAAATAATCAACAACAACAACAACAACGTGAAATAAACAATAACAACTATGTCAACAACAACAATAACATCAAATAAACAACAACAACAATAACAACGTCAACAACAATAAGAACGTCAAATAAACAACAACAACCACGTCAAATAAACAACAACAACACCAACAACAACACCGTCAACAACAACAACAATGTCAAATAAACAACAACAACGTCAAATAAACAACAACAACAACAACGTCAAATAAACAACAACAACAACAACCACGTCATATAAACAATAACAACACCAACAACAACACCGTCAACAACAACAACAATGTCAAATAAACAACAAGAACGTCAAATAAACAACAACAACAACAACAGCATCAACAACAACAACAACAACAACAACAATGTCAAATAAACAACAACAACGTCAAATAAACAACAACAACAACAACAACATGAAATAAACAACAACAACTATGTCAACAACAACAACAACATGAAATAAACAACGACAACAACGTCAAATAAACAACAACCACACCAACAACAACACCGTCAACAACAACAACAATGTCAAATAAACAACAACAACGTCAAATAAACAACAACAACAACAACAACGTCAAATAAACAACAACAACAACCGCGTCAAATAAACAACAACAACACCAACAACAACACCGTCAACAACAACAACAATGTCAAATAAACAACAAGAACGTCAAATAAACAACAACAACAACAACAGCATCAATAACAACAACAACAACAACAACAATGTCAAATAAACAACAACAACGTCAAATAAACAACAACAACAACAACATGAAATAAACAACAACAACTATGTCAACAACAACAACAACATGAAATAAACAACGACAACAACGTCAAATAAACAACAACAACTATAACAACGTCAAATAAACAACAATAACAACACCGTCAAATAAACAACAACAACAACGTCAAATAAACAACAACAACAACAACATCATCAAATAAACAACAACAACAACAACCACGTCAACAACAACAACATCAAATAAACAACAACAACAACAACACCTATGTCAACAACAACAACAAAGTCAAATAAACAACAACAACAACGTCAACAATAACAACAACGTCAAATAAACAACAACAACAACAACGTCAAATAAACAACAACAACAACAACACCGTCAAATAAACAACAACAATAACAACGTCAAATAAACAACAACAAAAAACACCGTCAAATAAACAACAACAACAACGTCAAATAAACAACAACAACAACAACGTCAAATAAACAACAACAACAACAACCACGTCAACAACAACAATGTCAAATAAACAAAAACAACAACAACAACAACACCTATGTCAACAACAACAACAAAGTCAAATAAACAACAACAACAATGTCAACAATAACAACAACGTCAAATAAACAACAACAACAACAACGTCAAATAAACAACAACAACAACAACAACACCGTCAAATAAACAACAACAATAACAACGTCAAATAAACAACAACAACAACAACAACAACAACAACGTCAAATAAACAACAACAAAAACAACGTCAATAACAACAACAACGTCAAATAAACAACAACAATAACAACGTCAACAACAACAACAACAACGTCAAATAAACAACAACAACAACGTCAAATAAACAATAACAACAAGAACAACAATGTCAAATAAACAACAACAACAACGTCAAATAAACAACAACAACAACAACAACGTCAACAACAACAACAACGTCAAATAAACAACAACAACAACGTCAAATAAACAACAACAAAAACAACAACAACATCAACAACAACAAAAACGTCAAATAAACAACAACAACAACGTCAACAACAACAACTACGTCAAATAAACAACAACAACGTCAAATAAACAATAACAACAACAACAACGTCAACAACAACAACGTCAAATAAACAAAAACAACAACGTCAAATAAACAACAACAAAAACGTCAACAACAACAACAATGTCAAATAAACAACAACAACAACAACACCGTCAACAACAACAACAATGTCAAATAAACAACAACAATAACAACAACGTCAAATACACAACAACAACAACTATGTCAACAACAACAATGTCAAATAAACAACAACAACAACAACAACGTCAAGTAAACAACAACAACAACAACAACGTCAAATAAACAACAACAACAACAACGTCAACAACAACAACAATGTCAACTACAACAACAACGTGAAATAAACAACATCAAATAAACAACAACGTCAAATAAACAATAACAACAACAACAATGTCAAATAAACAACAACAACGTCAAATAAACAACAACAACAATGTCAACAACAACAACAACGTCAAATAAACAACAACAACAACAACAACAACAACAAAACGTCAAATAAACAACAACAACAACAGCGTCAAATAAACAACAACAACAACAACAACAATAACAACAACAACAACAACAATGTCAAATAAACAACAACAACAACAACGTCAAATAAACAACAACAACAACATCAATAACAACAAAAATGTCAAATAAACAACAATAACAATAACAACAACGTCAACAACAACAACTACGTCAAATAAACAACAACAACAACGTCAAATAAACAATAACAACAACAACAACAACGTCAACAACAACAACGTCAACAACAACAACGTCAACAACAACAACGTCAAATAAACAACAACAACAACGTCAAATAAACAACAACAACGTCAAAGAAAGAACAACAACAACAACAACAACAACGTCAAATAAACAACAACAACGTTAACAACAACAACAACAATGTCAAATAAACAACAACAACAACACCGTTAACAACAACCACAATGTCAAATAAACAACAACAACAACGTCAAATAAACAACAACAACAATAATGTCAACACCAACAACAACAACAACGTCAAATAAACAACAACAACAACAACAACGTCAACACCAACAACAACAACATCAAATAAACAACAACAACACCGTCAAATAAACAACAACAACAACAATAACAACGTGAAATAAACAATAACAACTATGTCAACAACAACAAGAACATCAAATAAACAACAACAACAATAACAACGTCAACAACAACAACGTCAAATAAACAACAACAACCACGTCAAATAAACAACAACAACACCAACAACAACACCGTCAACAACAACAACAACGTGAAATAAACAACAACAACAACAACGTGAAATAAACAACAACAACAACAACGTGAAATAAACAACAACAACTATGTCAACAACAACAACAACATCAAATAAACAACAACAACAATGTCAAATAAACAACAACAACAATAACAACGTCAAATAAACAACAACAACAAAAACACCGTCAAATAAACAACAACAACAACGTCAAATAAACAACAACAACAACAACGTCAAATAAACAACAACAACAATGTCAAATAAACAACAACAACAACGTCAACACCAATAACAACAACGTCAAATAAACAACAACAACACCGTCAAATAAACAACAACAACAACAACGTGAAATAAACAATAACAACTATGTCAACAACAACAACAACATCAAATAAACAACAACAACAATAACAACGTCAACAACAACAACAACGTCAAATAAACAACAACAACCACGTCAAATAAACAACAACAACACCAACAACAACACCGTCAACAACAACAACAATGTCAAATAAACAACAACAACGTCAAATAAACAACAACAACAACAACAACAACAACAACGTCAAATAAACAACAACAACAACCACGTCAAATAAACAACAACAACACCAACAACAACACCGTCAACAACAACAACAATGTCAAATAAACAACAACAACGTCAAATAAACAACAACAACAACAACAGCGTCAACAACAACAACAACAATGTCAAATAAACAACAACAACGTCAAATAAACAACAACAACAACAACAACGTCAAATAAACAACAACAACGTCAACAACAACAACAACAATGTCAAATAAACAACAACAACAACACCGTTAACAACAACCACAATGTCAAATAAACAACAACAACAACGTCAAATAAACAACAACAACAATAATGTCAACACCAACAACAACAACAACGTCAAATAAACAACAACAACAACAACAACGTCAACACCAACAACAACAACATCAAATAAACAACAACAACACCGTCAAATAAACAACAACAACAACAATAACAACGTGAAATAAACAATAACAACTATGTCAACAACAACAAGAACATCAAATAAACAACAACAACAATAACAACGTCAACAACAACAACGTCAAATAAACAACAACAACCACGTCAAATAAACAACAACAACACCAACAACAACACCGTCAACAACAACAACAACGTGAAATAAACAACAACAACAACAACGTGAAATAAACAACAACAACAACAACGTGAAATAAACAACAACAACTATGTCAACAACAACAACAACATCAAATAAACAACAACAACAATGTCAAATAAACAACAACAACAATAACAACGTCAAATAAACAACAACAACAAAAACACCGTCAAATAAACAACAACAACAACGTCAAATAAACAACAACAACAACAACGTCAAATAAACAACAACAACAATGTCAAATAAACAACAACAACAACGTCAACACCAATAACAACAACGTCAAATAAACAACAACAACACCGTCAAATAAACAACAACAACAACAACGTGAAATAAACAATAACAACTATGTCAACAACAACAACAACATCAAATAAACAACAACAACAATAACAACGTCAACAACAACAACAACGTCAAATAAACAACAACAACCACGTCAAATAAACAACAACAACACCAACAACAACACCGTCAACAACAACAACAATGTCAAATAAACAACAACAACGTCAAATAAACAACAACAACAACAACAACAACAACGTCAAATAAACAACAACAACAACCACGTCAAATAAACAACAACAACACCAACAACAACACCGTCAACAACAACAACAATGTCAAATAAACAACAACAACGTCAAATAAACAACAACAACAACAACAGCGTCAACAACAACAACAACAATGTCAAATAAACAACAACAACGTCAAATAAACAACAACATCAACAACAACAACGTGAAATAAACAACAACAACGTCAACAACAACAACAACAATGTCAAATAAACAACAACAACAACACCGTTAACAACAACCACAATGTCAAATAAACAACAACAACAACGTCAAATAAACAACAACAACAATAATGTCAACACCAACAACAACAACAACGTCAAATAAACAACAACAACAACAACAACGTCAACACCAACAACAACAACATCAAATAAACAACAACAACACCGTCAAATAAACAACAACAACAACAATAACAACGTGAAATAAACAATAACAACTATGTCAACAACAACAAGAACATCAAATAAACAACAACAACAATAACAACGTCAACAACAACAACGTCAAATAAACAACAACAACCACGTCAAATAAACAACAACAACACCAACAACAACACCGTCAACAACAACAACAACGTGAAATAAACAACAACAACAACAACGTGAAATAAACAACAACAACAACAACGTGAAATAAACAACAACAACTATGTCAACAACAACAACAACATCAAATAAACAACAACAACAATGTCAAATAAACAACAACAACAATAACAACGTCAAATAAACAACAACAACAAAAACACCGTCAAATAAACAACAACAACAACGTCAAATAAACAACAACAACAACAACGTCAAATAAACAACAACAACAATGTCAAATAAACAACAACAACAACGTCAACACCAATAACAACAACGTCAAATAAACAACAACAACACCGTCAAATAAACAACAACAACAACAACGTGAAATAAACAATAACAACTATGTCAACAACAACAACAACATCAAATAAACAACAACAACAATAACAACGTCAACAACAACAACAACGTCAAATAAACAACAACAACCACGTCAAATAAACAACAACAACACCAACAACAACACCGTCAACAACAACAACAATGTCAAATAAACAACAACAACGTCAAATAAACAACAACAACAACAACAACAACGTCAAATAAACAACAACAACAACCACGTCAAATAAACAACAACAACACCAACAACAACACCGTCAACAACAACAACAATGTCAAATAAACAACAACAACGTCAAATAAACAACAACAACAACAACAGCGTCAACAACAACAACAACAATGTCAAATAAACAACAACAACGTCAAATAAACAACAACATCAACAACAACAACGTGAAATAAACAACAACAACTATGTCAACAACAACAACAACATCAAATAAACAACGACAACAACGTCAAATAAACAACACTAACAATAACAACGTCAAATAAACAACAACAACAACGTCAACAATAACAACAACGTCAAATAAACAACAACAACAACAACGTCAAATAAACAACAACAACAACAACAACACCGTCAAATAAACAACAACAATAACAACGTCAAATAAACAACAACAACAACACTGTCAAATAAACAACAACAACAACAACGTCAAATAAACAACAACAACAACGTCAAATAAACAACAACAACAACAACCACGTCAACAACAACAACGTCAAATAAACAACAACAACAACAACAACATCTATGTCAACAACAATAACAAAGTCAAATAAACAACAACAACAATGTCAACAACAACAACAACAACGTCAAATAAACAACAACAACAACAACAACAACACCGTCAAATAAACAACAACAATAACAACGTCAAATAAACAACAACAACAACAAAAACGTCAAATAAACAACAACAAAAACAACGTCAACAACAACAACAACGTCAAATAAACAACAACAATAACAACGTCAAAAACAACAACAACAACGTCAAATAAACAACAACAACAATGTCAAATAAACAATAACAACAAGAACAACAATGTCAAATAAACAACAACAACAACGTCAAATAAACAACAACAACAACAACAACGTCAACAACAACAACAACGTCAAATAAACAACAACAACACCAACAACAACACCGTCAACAACAACAACAATGTCAAATAAACAACAAGAACGTCAAATAAACAACAACAACAACAACAACATCAATAACAACAACAACAACAACAATGTCAAATAAACAACAACAACGTCAAATAAACAACAACAACAACAACATGAAATAAACAACAACAACTATGTCAACAACAACAACAACATGAAATAAACAACGACAACAACGTCAAATAAACAACAACAACTATAACAACGTCAAATAAACAACAACAACAACACCGTCAAATAAACAACAACAACAACGTCAAATAAACAACAACAACAACAACATCATCAAATAAACAACAACAACAACAACCACGTCAACAACAACAACATCAAATAAACAACAACAACAACAACACCTATGTCAACAACAACAACAAAGTCAACTAAACAACAACAACAACGTCAACAATAACAACAACGTCAAATAAACAACAACAACAACAACAACGTCAAATAAACAACAACAACAACACCGTCAAATAAACAACAACAATAACAACGTCAAATAAACAACAACAAAAAACACCGTCAAATAAACAACAACAACAACGTCAAATAAACAACAACAACAACAACGTCAAATAAACAACAACAACAACAACCACGTCAACAACAACAACGTCAAATAAACAAAAACAACAACAACAACAACACCTATGTCAACAACAACAACAAAGTCAAATAAACAACAACAACAATGTCAACAATAACAACAACGTCAAATAAACAACAACAACAACAACGTCAAATAAACAACAACAACAACAACGTCAAATAAACAACAACAACAACAACAACACCGTCAAATAAACAACAACAATAACAACGTCAAATAAACAACAACAACAACAACAACGTCAAATAAACAACAACAAAAACAACGTCAATAACAACAACAACGTCAAATAAACAACAACAATAACAACGTCAAAAACAACAACAACAACGTCAAATAAACAACAACAACAACGTCAAATAAACAATAACAACAAGAACAACAATGTCAAATAAACAACAACAACAACGTCAAATAAACAACAACAACAACAACAACGTCAACAACAACAACAACGTCAAATAAACAACAACAACAACGTCAAATAAACAACAACAAAAACAACAACAACATCAACAACAACAAAAACGTCAAATAAACAACAACAACAACGTCAACAACAACAACTACGTCAAATAAACAACAACAACGTCAAATAAACAATAACAACAACAACAACGTCAACAACAACAACGTCAAATAAACAAAAACAACAACGTCAAATAAACAACAACAAAAACGTCAACAACAACAACAATGTCAAATAAACAACAACAACAACAACACCGTCAACAACAACAACAATGTCAAATAAACAACAACAATAACAACAACGTCAAATACACAACAACAACAACTATGTCAACAACAACAATGTCAAATAAACAACAACAACAACAACAACAACGTCAAGTAAACAACAACAACAACAACAACGTCAAATAAACAACAACAACAACAACGTCAACAACAACAACAATGTCAACTACAACAACAACGTGAAATAAACAACATCAAATAAACAACAACGTCAAATAAACAATAACAACAACAACAATGTCAAATAAACAACAACAACGTCAAATAAACAACAACAACAATGTCAACAACAACAACAACGTCAAATAAACAACAACAACAACAACAACAAAACGTCAAATAAACAACAACAACAACAGCGTCAAATAAACAACAACAACATCAACAACAACAATAACAACAACAACAACAACAATGTCAAATAAACAACAACAACAACAACGTCAAATAAACAACAACAACAACATCAATAACAACAAAAATGTCAAATAAACAACAACAACAATAACAACAACGTCAACAACAACAACTACGTCAAATAAACAACAACAACAACGTCAACAACAACAACGTCAACAACAACAACGTCAACAACAACAACGTCAAATAAACAACAACAACAACGTCAAATAAACAACAACAACGTCAAAGAAAGAACAACAACAACAACAACAACGTCAAATAAACAACAACAACGTCAACAACAACAACAACAATGTCAAATAAACAACAACAACAACACCGTTAACAACAACCACAATGTCAAATAAACAACAACAACAACGTCAAATAAACAACAACAACAATAATGTCAACACCAACAACAACAACAACGTCAAATAAACAACAACAACAACAACGTCAACACCAACAACAACAACATCAAATAAACAACAACAACACCGTCAAATAAACAACAACAACAACAATAACAACGTGAAATAAACAATAACAACTATGTCAACAACAACAAGAACATCAAATAAACAACAACAACAATAACAACGTCAACAACAACAACGTCAAATAAACAACAACAACCACGTCAAATAAACAACAACAACACCAACAACAACACCGTCAACAACAACAACAACGTGAAATAAACAACAACAACAACAACAACAACGTGAAATAAACAACAACAACTATGTCAACAACAACAACAACATCAAATAAACAACAACAACAATGTCAAATAAACAACAACAACAATAACAACGTCAAATAAACAACAACAACAAAAACACCGTCAAATAAACAACAACAACAACGTCAAATAAACAACAACAACAACAACGTCAAATAAACAACAACAACAATGTCAAATAAACAACAACAACAACGTCAACACCAATAACAACAACGTCAAATAAACAACAACAACACCGTCAAATAAACAACAACAACAACAACGTGAAATAAACAATAACAACTATGTCAACAACAACAACAACATCAAATAAACAACAACAACAATAACAACGTCAACAACAACAACAACGTCAAATAAACAACAACAACCACGTCAAATAAACAACAACAACACCAACAACAACACCGTCAACAACAACAACAATGTCAAATAAACAACAACAACGTCAAATAAACAACAACAACAACAACAACAACGTCAAATAAACAACAACAACAACCACGTCAAATAAACAACAACAACAACAACAACAACATCGTCAACAACAACAACAATGTCAAATAAACAACAACAACGTCAAATAAACAACAACAACAACAACAGCGTCAACAACAACAACAACAATGTCAAATAAACAACAACAACGTCAAATAAACAACAACATCAACAACAACAACGTGAAATAAACAACAACAACTATGTCAACAACAACATCAACAACAACAACGTGAAATAAACAACAACAACTATGTCAACAACAACAACAACATCAAATAAACAACGACAACAACGTCAAATAAACAACACTAACAATAACAACGTCAAATAAACAACAACAACAACGTCAACAATAACAACAACGTCAAATAAACAACAACAACAACAACGTCAAATAAACAACAACAACAACAACAACACCGTCAAATAAACAACAACAATAACAACGTCAAATAAACAACAACAACAACACCGTCAAATAAACAACAACAACAACAACGTCAAATAAACAACAACAACAACGTCAAATAAACAACAACAACAACAACCACGTCAACAACAACAACGTCAAATAAACAACAACAACAACAACAACATCTATGTCAACAACAATAACAAAGTCAAATAAACAACAACAACAATGTCAACAACAACAACAACAACGTCAAATAAACAACAACAACAACACCGTCAAATAAACAACAACAATAACAACGTCAAATAAACAACAACAACAACAAAAACGTCCAATAAACAACAACAAAAACAACGTCAACAACAACAACAACGTCAAATAAACAACAACAATAACAACGTCAAAAACAACAACAACAACGTCAAATAAACAACAACAACAATGTCAAATAAACAATAACAACAAGAACAACAATGTCAAATAAACAACAACAACAACGTCAAATAAACAACAACAACAACAACAACGTCAACAACAACAACAACGTCAAATAAACAACAACAACAACAACGTCAAATAAACAACAACAAAAACAACAACAACATCAACAACAAAAACGTCAAAAAAACAACAACAACAACAACGTCAACAACAACAACTACGTCAAATAAACAACAACAACAACGTCAAATAAACAATAACAACAACAACAACGTCAACAACAACAACGTCAACAACAACAACGTCAACAACAACAACGTCAAATAAACAACAACAACAACGTCAAATAAACAACAACAACGTCAAAGAAAGAACAACAACAACAACAACAACAACGTCAAATAAACAACAACAACGTCAACAACAACAACAATGTCAAATAAACAACAACAACAACACCGTTAACAACAACCACAATGTCAAATAAACAACAACAACAACGTCAAATAAACAACAACAACAACATTGTCAACACCAACAACAACAACAACAACGTCAAATAAACAACAACAACAAAAACGTCAACACCAACAACAACAACGTCAAATAAACAACAACAACACTGTCAAATAAACAACAACTACAACAACAACGTGAAATAAACAATAACAACTATGTCAACAACAACAACAACATCAAATAAACAACAACAACAATAACAACGTCAACAACAACAACAACGTCAAATAAACAACAACAACCACGTCAAATAAACAACAACAACACCAACAACAACACCGTCAACAACAACAACAATGTCAAATAAACAACAACAACATCAAATAAACAACAACAACAACAACAACGTCAAATGAACAACAACAACAACCACGTCAAATAAACAACAACAACACCAACAACAACACCGTCAACAACAACAACAATGTCAAATAAACAACAACAACGTCAAATAAACAACAACAATAACAACGTCAACAACAACAACAACAACAACGTCAAATAAACAACAACAACAACGTCAAATAAACAACAACAACAACAACGTGAAATAAACAACAACTATGTCAACAACAACAACATCAAATAAACAACAACAACAACGTCAAATAAACAACAACAATAATAACAACGTCAAATAAACAACAACAACAACACCGTCAAATAAACAACAACAACGTCAAATAAACAACAACAACAACAACGTCAAATAAACAACAACAACAACGTCAACACCAATAACAACAACGTCAAATAAACAACAACAACACCCTCAAATAAACAACAACAACAACCACGTGAAATAAACAATAACAATTATGTCAACAACAACAACAACATCAAATAAACAACAACAACAATAACAACGTCAATAACAACAACAACGTCAAATAAACAACAACAACCACGTCAAATAAACAACAACAACACCAACAACAACACCGTCAACAACAACAACAACAATGTCAAATAAACAACAACAACGTCAAATAAACAACAACAACAACAACAACAACAACGTCAAATAAACAACAACAACGACAATTTCTAATAAACAACAACAACACCAACAACAACACCGTCAACAACAACAACAATGTCAAATAAACAACAACCATAACAACAACGTCAAATACACAACAACAACAACTATGTCAACAACAACAATGTCAAATAAACAACAACAACAACAACAACAACGTCAAGTAAACAACAACAACAACAACGTCAAATAAACAACAACAACAACGTCAACAACAACAACAATGTCAACTACAACAACAACGTGAAATAAACAACATCAAATAAATAACAACGTCAAATAAACAATAACAACAACAACAATGTCAAATAAACAACAACAACGTCAAATAAACAACAACAACAATGTCAACAACAACAACAACAATGTCAAATAAACAACAACAACAACAAAACGTCTAATAAACAACAACAACAACAGCGTCAAATAAACAACAACAACAACAACAACAATAACAACAACAACAATGTCAAATAAACAACAACAACAACAACGTCAAATAAACAACAACAAAAACAACAACAACATCAATAACAACAAAAACGTCAAATAAACAACAACAACAATAACAACAACATCAACAACAACAACTACGTCAAATAAACAACAACAACAACGTCAAATAAACAATAACAACAACAACAACGTCAACAACAACAACGTCAAATAAACAACAACAACAACGTGAAATAAACAACAACAACGTCAAAGAAAGAACAACAACAACAACAACAACAACGTCAAATAAACAACAACAACGTCAACAACAACAACAACAATGTCAAATAAACAACAATAACAACACCGTTAACAACAACCACAATGTCAAATAAACAACAACAACAACGTCAAATAAACAACAACAACAACAATGTCAACACCAACAACAACAACAACAACGTCAAATAAACAACAACAACAAAAACGTCAACACCAACAACAACAACGTCAAATAAACAACAACAACACCGTCAAATAAACAACAACAACAACGTGAAATAAACAATAACAACTATGTCAACAACAACAACAACATCAAATAAACAACAACAACAATAACAACGTCAACAACAACAACAACGTCAAATAAACAACAACAACCACGTCAAATAAACAACAACAACACCAACAACAACACCGTCAACAACAACAACAATGTCAAATAAACAACAACAACGTCAAATAAACAACAACAACAACAACAACGTCAAATGAACAACAACAATAACCACGTCAAATAAACAACAACAACACCAACAACAACACCGTCAACAACAACAACAATGTCAAATAAACAACAACAACGTCAAATAAACAACAACAATAACAACGTCAACAACAACAACAACAACGTCAAATAAACAACAACAACGTCAACTAAACAACAACAACAACAACAACGTGAAATACACAACAACTATGTCAACAACAACAACAACATCAAATAAACAACAACAACAACGTCAAATAAAAAACAACAACAATAACAACGTCAAATAAACAACAACAACAACACCGTCAAATAAACAACAACAACAACGTCAAATAAACAACAACAACAACAACGTCAAATAAACAACAACAACAACGTCAAATAAACAACAACAACAACAACGTCAACACCAATAACAACAACGTCAAATAAACAACAACAACACCGTCAAATAAACAACAACAACAACAACAACGTGAAATAAACAATAACAACTATGTCAACAACAACAACAACATCAAATAAACAACAACAACAATAACAACGTCAATAACAACAACAACGTCAAATAAACAACAACAACCACGTCAAATAAACAACAACAACACCAACAACAACACCGTCAACAACAACAACAACAATGTCAAATAAACAACAACAACGTCAAATAAACAACAACAACAACAACTACAACAACGTCAAATAAACAACAACAACAACCACGTCAAATAAACAACAACAACACCAACAACAACACCGTAAACAACAACAACAATGTCAAATAAACAACAACAACGTCAAATAAACAACAATGTCAAATAAACAACAACAACGTCAAATAAACAACAACAACGTCAAATAAACAACAACAACAACAACAACAACGTGAAATAAACAACAACAACTATGTCAACAACAACAACAACATCAAATAAACAACGACAACAACATCAAATAAACAACACTAACAATAACAACGTCAAATAAACAACAACAACAACACCGTCAAATAAACAACAACAACAACGTCAAATAAACAACAACAACAACGTCAAATAAACAACAACAACAACAACATCATCAAATAAACAACAACAACAACAACAACAACAACGTCAACAACAACAACGTCAAATAAACAACAACAACAACAACAACACCTATGTCAACAACAACAACAAAGTCAAATAAACAACAACAACAACGTCAACAATAACAACAACGTCAAATAAACAACAACAACAACAACGTCAAATAAACAACAACAACACCAACAACAACACCGTCAACAACAACAACAATGTCAAATAAACAACAACAACATCAAATAAACAACAACAACAACAACAACGTCAAATGAACAACAACAACAACCACGTCAAATAAACAACAACAACACCAACAACAACACCGTCAACAACAACAACAATGTCAAATAAACAACAACAACGTCAAATAAACAACAACAATAACAACGTCAACAACAATAACAACGTCAAATAAACAACAACAACCACGTCAAATAAACAACAACAACAACAACGTGAAATAAACAACAACTATGTCAACAACAACAACATCAAATAAACAACAACAACAACGTCAAATAAACAACAACAACAATAACAACGTCAAATAAACAACAACAACAACACCGTCAAATAAACAACAACAACAACGTCAAATAAACAACAACAACAACAACGTCAAATAAACAACAACAACAACAACGTCAACACCAATAACAACAACGTCAAATAAACAACAACAACATCGTCAAATAAACAACAACAACGTGAAATAAACAATAACAATTATGTCAACAACAACAACAACATCAAATAAACAACAACAACAATAACAACGTCAATAACAACAACAACGTCAAATAAACAACAACAACCACGTCAAATAAACAACAACAACACCAACAACAACACCGTCAACAACAACAACAATGTCAAATAAACAACAACAACGTCAAATAATCAACAACAACAACAACAACAACGTCAAATAAACAACAACAACAAACATTTCAAATAAACAACAACAACACCAACAACAACACCGTCAACAACAACAACAATGTCAAATAAACAACAATAATAACAACAACGTCAAATACACAACAACAACAACTATGTCAACAACAACAATGTCAAATAAACAACAACAACAACGTCAAGTAAACAACAACAACAACAACGTCAAATAAACAACAACAACAACGTCAACAACAACAACAATGTCAACTACAACAACAACGTGAAATAAACAACATCAAATAAACAACAACGTCAAATAAACAATAACAACAACAACAATGTCAAATAAACAACAACAACGTCAAATAAACAACAACAACAATGTCAACAACAACAACAACAACGTCAAATAAACAACAACAACAACAACAACAAAACGTCAAATAAACAACAACAACAACAACAGCGTTAAATAAACAACAACAACAACAACAACAATAACAACAACAACAACAACAATGTCAAATAAACAACAACAACAACAATGTCAAATAAACAACAACAAAAATGTCAAATAAACAACAACAACAATAACAACAACGTCAACAACAACAACTACGTCAAATAAACAACAACAACAACGTCAAATAAACAATAACAACAACAACAACAACGTCAACAACAACGTCAACAACAACAACGTCAACAACAACAACGTCAAATAAACAACAACAACAACGTCAAATAAACAACACCAACGTCAAAGAAAGAACAACAACAACAACAACAACAAAAAACGTCAAATAAACAACAACAACGTCAACAACAACAACAACAATGTCAAATAAACAACAACAACAACACCGTTAACAACAACCACAATGTCAAATAAACAACAACAACAACGTCAAATAAACAACAACAACAATAATGTCAACACCAACAACAACAACAACGTCAAATAAACAACAACAACAACAACAACTTCAACACCAACAACAACAACATCAAATAAACAACAACAACAACACCGTCAAATAAACAACAACAACAACAACAACAACGTGAAATAAACAATAACAACTATGTCAACAACAACAAGAACATCAAATAAACAACAACAACAATAACAACGTCAACAACAACAACGTCAAATAAACAACAACAACCACGTCAAATAAACAACAACAACACCAACAACAACACCGTCAACAACAACAACAACGTGAAATAAACAACAACAACAACAACGTGAAATAAACAACAACAACAACAACAACGTGAAATAAACAACAACAACTATGTCAACAACAACAACAACATCAAATAAACAACAACAACAATGTCAAATAAACAACAACAACAATAACAACGTCAAATAAACAACAACAACAAAAACACCGTCAAATAAACAACAACAACAACGTCAAATAAACAACAACAACAACAACGTCAAATAAACAACAACAACAATGTCAAATAAACAACAACAACAACGTCAACACCAATAACAACAACGTCAAATAAACAACAACAACACCGTCAAATAAACAACAACAACAACAACGTGAAATAAACAATAACAACTATGTCAACAACAACACCAACATCAAATAAACAACAACAACAATAACAACGTCAACAACAACAACGTCAAATAAACAACAACAACCACGTCAAATAAACAACAACAACACCAACAACAACACCGTCAACAACAACAACAATGTCAAATAAACAACAACAACGTTAAATAAACAACAACAACAACAACAACAACGTCAAATAAACAACAACAACAACCACGTCAAATAAACAACAACAACACCAACAACAACACCGTCAACAACAACAACAATGTCAAATAAACAACAACAACGTCAAATAAACAACAACAACAACAACAGCGTCAACAACAACAACAATGTCAAATAAACAACAACAACGTCAAATAAACAACAACATCAACAACAACAACGTGAAATAAACAACAACAACTATGTCAACAACAACAACAACATCAAATAAACAACGACAACAACGTCAAATAAACAACACTAACAATAACAACGTCAAGTAAACAACAACAACAACGTCAACAATAACAACAACGTCAAATAAACAACAACAACAACAACGTCAAATAAACAACAACAACAACAACAACACCGTCAAATAAACAACAACAATAACAACGTCAAATAAACAACAACAACAACACCGTCAAATAAACAACAACAACAACAACAACGTCAAATAAACAACAACAACAACGTCAAATAAACAACAACAACAACAACCACGTCAACAACAACAACGTCAAATAAACAACAACAACAACAACAACATCTATGTCAACAACAATAACAAAGTCAAATAAACAACAACAACAATGTCAATAATAACAACAACGTCAAATAAACAACAACAACAACAACAACACCGTCAAATAAACAACAACAATAACAACGTCAAATAAACAACAACAACAACAAAAACGTCAAATAAACAACAACAAAAACAACGTCAACAACAACAACAACGTCAAATAAACAACAACAATAACAACGTCAAAAACAACAACAACAACGTCAAATAAACAACAACAACAATGTCAAATAAACAATAACAACAAGAACAACAATGTCAAATAAACAACAACAACAACGTCAAATAAACAACAACAACAACAACAACGTCAACAACAACAACAACAACGTCAAATAAACAACAACAACAACAACGTCAAATAAACAACAACAAAAACAACAACAACATCAACAACAAAAACGTCAAAAAAACAACAACAACAACAACGTCAACAACAACAACTACGTCAAATAAACAACAACAACGTCAAATAAACAATAACAACAACAACAACGTCAACAACAACAACGTCAAATAAACAACAACAACAACGTCAAATAAACAACAACAAAAACGTCAACAACAACAACAATGTCAAATAAACAACAACAACAACAACACCGTCAACAACAACAACAATGTCAAATAAACAACAACAATAACAACAACGTCAAATACACAACAACAACAACTATGTCAACAACAACAATGTCAAATAAACAACAACAACAACAACAATGTCAAGTAAACAACAACAACAACAACAACGTCATATAAACAACAACAACAACAACGTCAACAACAACAAAAATGTCAACTACAACAACAACGTGAAATAAACAACATCAAATAAACAACAACGTCAAATAAACAATAACAACAACAACAATGTCAAATAAACAACAACAACGTCAAATAAACAACAACAACAATGTCAACAACAACAACAACGTCAAATAAACAACAACAACAACAAAACGTCAAATAAACAACAACAACAACAACAGCATCAAATAAACAACAACAACAACAACAACAACAACAACAATAACAACAACAACAACAATGTCAAATAAACAACAACAACAACAACGTCAAATAAACAACAACAAAAACAACAACAACATCAATAACAACAAAAACGTCAAATAAACAACAACAACAATAACAACAACGTCAACAACAACAACAACTACGTCAAATAAACAACAACAACAACGTCAAATAAACAATAACAACAACAACAACGTCAACAACAACAACGTCAACAACAACAACGTCAAATAAACAACAACAACAACGTCAAATAAACAACAACAACGTCAAAGAAAGAACAACAACAACAACAACAACGTCAAATAAACAACAACAACGTCAACAACAACAACAACAACAATGTCAAATAAACAACAACAACAACACCGTTAACAACAACCACAATGTCAAATAAACAACAACAACAACGTCAAATAAACAACAACAACAACATTGTCAACACCAACAACAACAACAACAACGTCAAATAAACAACAACAACAAAAACGTCAACACCAACAACAACAACGTCAAATAAACAACAACAACACTGTCAAATAAACAACAACTACAACAACAACGTGAAATAAACAATAACAACTATGTCAACAACAACAACAACATCAAATAAACAACAACAACAATAACAACGTCAACAACAACAACAACGTCAAATAAACAACAACAACCACGTCAAATAAACAACAACAACACCAACAACAACACCGTCAACAACAACAACAATGTCAAATAAACAACAACAACATCAAATAAACAACAACAACAACAACAACGTCAAATGAACAACAACAACAACCACGTCAAATAAACAACAACAACACCAACAACAACACCGTCAACAACAACAACAATGTCAAATAAACAACAACAACGTCAAATAAACAACAACAATAACAACGTCAACAACAACAACAACAACAACGTCAAATAAACAACAACAACAACGTCAAATAAACAACAACAACAACAACGTGAAATAAACAACAACTATGTCAACAACAACAACATCAAATAAACAACAACAACAACGTCAAATAAACAACAACAATAATAACAACGTCAAATAAACAACAACAACAACACCGTCAAATAAACAACAACAACGTCAAATAAACAACAACAACAACAACGTCAAATAAACAACAACAACAACGTCAACACCAATAACAACAACGTCAAATAAACAACAACAACACCGTCAAATAAACAACAACAACAACCACGTGAAATAAACAATAACAATTATGTCAACAACAACAACAACATCAAATAAACAACAACAACAATAACAACGTCAATAACAACAACAACGTCAAATAAACAACAACAACCACGTCAAATAAACAACAACAACACCAACAACAACACCGTCAACAACAACAACAACAATGTCAAATAAACAACAACAACGTCAAATAAACAACAACAACAACAACAACAACGTCAAATAAACAACAACAACAACAATTTCAAATAAACAACAACAACACCAACAACAACACCGTCAACAACAACAACAATGTCAAATAAACAACAACAATAACAACAACGTCAAATACACAACAACAACAACTATGTCAACAACAACAATGTCAAATAAACAACAACAACAACAACAACAACGTCAAGTAAACAACAACAACAACAACGTCAAATAAACAACAACAACAACGTCAACAACAACAACAATGTCAACTACAACAACAACGTGAAATAAACAACATCAAATAAACAACAACGTCAAATAAACAATAACAACAACAACAATGTCAAATAAACAACAACAACGTCAAATAAACAACAACAACAATGTCAACAACAACAACAACAACGTCAAATAAACAACAACAACAACAAAACGTCAAAGAAACAACAACAACAACAGCGTCAAATAAACAACAACAACAACAACAACAATAACAACAACAACAATGTCAAATAAACAACAACAACAACAACGTCAAATAAACAACAACAAAAACAACAACAACATCAATAACAACAAAAACGTCAAATAAACAACAACAACAATAACAACAACGTCAACAACAACAACTACGTCAAATAAACAACAACAACAACGTCAAATAAACAATAACAACAACAACAACAACGTCAAATAAACAACAACAACAACGTCAAATAAACAACAACAACGTCAAAGAAAGAACAACAACAACAACAACAACGTCAAATAAACAACAACAACGTCAACAACAACAACAATGTCAAATAAACAACAATAACAACACCGTTAACAACAACCACAATGTCAAATAAACAACAACAACAACGTCAAATAAACAACAACAACAACAATGTCAACACCAACAACAACAACAACAACGTCAAATAAACAACAACAACAAAAACGTCAACACCAACAACAACAACGTCAAATAAACAACAACAACACCGTCAAATAAACAACAACAACAACAACGTGAAATAAACAATAACAACTATGTCAACAACAACAACAACATCAAATAAACAACAACAACAATAACAACGTCAACAACAACAACAACGTCAAATAAACAACAACAACCACGTCAAATAAACAACAACAACACCAACAATAACACCGTCAACAACAACAACAATGTCAAATAAACAACAACAACGTCAAATAAACAACAACAACAACAACAACGTCAAATGAACAACAACAATAACCACGTCAAATAAACAACAACAATACCAACAACAACACCGTCAACAACAACAACAATGTCAAATAAACAACAACAACGTCAAATAAACAACAACAATAACAACGTCAACAACAACAACAACAACGTCAAATAAACAACAACAACAACAACAACGTGAAATACACAACAACTATGTCAACAACAACAACAACATCAAATAAACAACAACAACAACGTCAAATAAAAAACAACAACAATAACAACGTCAAATAAACAACAACAACAACACCGTCAAATAAACAACAACAACAACGTCAAATAAACAACAACAACAACAACGTCAAATAAACAACAACAACAACGTCAAATAAACAACAACAACAACAACGTCAACACCAATAACAACAACGTCAAATAAACAACAACAACACCGTCAAATAAACAACAACAACAACAACGTGAAATAAACAATAACAACTATGTCAACAACAACAACAACATCAAATAAACAACAACAACAATAACAACGTCAATAACAACAACAACGTCAAATAAACAACAACAACCACGTCAAATAAACAACAACAACACCAACAACAACACCGTCAACAACAACAACAATGTCAAATAAACAACAACAACGTCAAATAAACAACAACAACAACAACAACAACAACAACGTCAAATAAACAACAACAACAACCACGTCAAATAAACAACAACAACACCAACAACAACACCGTAAACAACAACAACAATGTCAAATAAACAACAACAACGTCAAATAAACAACAATGTCAAATAAACAACAACAACGTCAAATAAACAACAACAACGTCAAATAAACAACAACAACAACAACAACAACGTGAAATAAACAACAACAACTATGTCAACAACAACAACAACATCAAATAAACAACGACAACAACATCAAATAAACAACACTAACAATAACAACGTCAAATAAACAACAACAACAACACCGTCAAATAAACAACAACAACAACGTCAAATAAACAACAACAACAACGTCAAATAAACAACAACAACAACAACATCATCAAATAAACAACAACAACAACAACAACAACGTCAACAACAACAACGTCAAATAAACAACAACAACAATAACAACACCTATGTCAACAACAACAACAAAGTCAAATAAACAACAACAACAACGTCAACAATAACAACAACGTCAAATAAACAACAACAACAACAACGTCAAATAAACAACAACAACACCAACAACAACACCGTCAACAACAACAACAATGTCAAATAAACAACAACAACATCAAATAAACAACAACAACAACAACAACGTCAAATGAACAACAACAACAACCACGTCAAATAAACAACAACAACACCAACAACAACACCGTCAACAACAACAACAATGTCAAATAAACAACAACAACGTCAAATAAACAACAACAATAACAACGTCAACAACAATAACAACGTCAAATAAACAACAACAACAACGTCAAATAAACAACAACAACAACAACGTGAAATAAACAACAACTATGTCAACAACAACAACATCAAATAAACAACAACAACAACGTCAGATAAACAACAACAACAATAACAACGTCAAATAAACAACAACAACAACACCGTCAAATAAACAACAACAACAACGTCAAATAAACAACAACAACAACAACGTCAAATAAACAACAACAACAACAACGTCAACACCAATAACAACAACGTCAAATAAACAACAACAACACCGTCAAATAAACAACAACAACAACAACGTGAAATAAACAATAACAATTATGTCAACAACAACAACAACATCAAATAAACAACAACAACAATAACAACGTCAATAACAACAACAACGTCAAATAAACAACAACAACCACGTCAAATAAACAACAACAACACCAACAACAACACCGTCAACAACAACAACAATGTCAAATAAACAACAACAACGTCAAATAATCAACAACAACAACAACAACGTCAAATAAACAACAACAACAACAATTTCAAATAAACAACAACAACACCAACAACAACACCGTCAACAACAACAACAATGTCAAATAAACAACAATAATAACAACAACGTCAAATACACAACAACAACAACTATGTCAACAACAACAATGTCAAATAAACAACAACAACAACAACAACAACGTCAAGTAAACAACAACAACAACAACAACATCAAATAAACAACAACAACAACGTCAACAACAACAACAATGTCAACTACAACAACAACGTGAAATAAACAACATCAAATAAACAACAACGTCAAATAAACAATAACAACAACAACAATGTCAAATGAACAACAACAACGTCAAATAAACAACAACAACAATGTCAACAACAACAACAACAACGTCAAATAAACAACAACAACAACAAAACGTCAAATAAACAACAACAACAACAGCGTCAAATAAACAACAACAACAACAACAACAATAACAACAACAATAACAACAACAACAATGTCAAATAAACAACAACAACAACAACGTCAAATAAACAACAACAAAAACAACAACAACATCAATAACAACAAAAACGTCAAATAAACAACAACAACAATAACAACAATGTCAACAACAATAACAACAATGTCAACAACAACAACTACGTCAAATAAACAACAACAACAACGTCAAATAAACAATAACAACAACAACAACGTCAATAACAACAACGTCAACAACAACAACGTCAAATAAACAACAACAACAACGTCAAATAAACAACAACAACGTCAAAGAAAGAACAACAACAACAACGTCAACAACAATAACAACAATGTCAAATAAACAACAATAACAACACCGTTAACAACAACCACAATTTCAAATAAACAACAACAACAACGTCAAATAAACAACAACAACAACAATGTCAACACCAACAACAACAACAACAACGTCAAATAAACAACAACAACAAAAACGTCAACACCAACAACAACAACGTCAAATAAACAACAACAACACCGTCAAATAAACAACAACAACAACAACGTGAAATAAACAATAACAACTATGTCAACAACAACAACAACATCAAATAAACAACAACAACAATAACAACGTCAACAACAACAACAACGTCAAATAAACAACAACAACCACGTCAAATAAACAACAACAACACCACCAACAACACCGTCAACAACAACAACAATGTCAAATAAACAACAACAACGTCAAATAAACAACAACAACGTCAAATAAACAACAACAACGTCAAATAAACAACAACAACAACAACAACCACGTGAAATAAACAACAACAACTATGTCAACAACAACAACAACATCAAATAAACAACGACAACAACATCAAATAAACAACACTAACAATAACAACGTCAAATAAACAACAACAACAACAACAACAACACCGTCAAATAAACAACAACAACAACGTCAAATAAACAACAACAACAACAACATCATCAAATAAACAACAACAACAACAACAACAACGTCAACAACAACAACGTCAAATAAACAACAACAACAACAACAACACCTATGTCAACAACAACAACAAAGTCAAATAAACAACAACAACAACGTCAACAATAACAACAACGTCAAATAAACAACAACAACAACAACGTCAAATAAACAACAACAACAACAACAACACCGTCAAATAAACAACAACAATAACAACGTCAAATAAACAACAACAACAACAACACCGTCAAATAAACAACAACAACAACAACGTCAAATAAACAACAACAACAACAACAACGTCAAATAAACAACAACAACAACCACGTCAACAACAACAATGTCAAATAAACAACAACAACAACATCTATGTCAACAACAATAACAAAGTCAAATAAACAACAACAACAATGTCAACAATAACAACAACGTCAAATAAACAACAACAACAACAACAACACCGTCAAATAAACAACAACAATAACAACGTCAAATAAACAACAACAACAACAACGTCAAATAAACAACAACAAAAACAACGTCAACAACAACAAAAACGTCAAATAAACAACAACAATAACAACGTCAAAAACAACAACAACAACGTCAAATAAACAACAACAACAACGTCAAATAAACAATAACAACAAGAACAACAATGTCAAATAAACAACAACAACAACGTCAAATAAACAACAACAATAACAACAACGTCAACAACAACAACAACGTCAAATAAACAACAACAACAACAACGTCAAATAAACAACAACAAAAACAACAACAACATCAACAACAACAAAAACGTCAAATAAACAACAACAACAACAACGTCAACAACAACAACTACGTCAAATAAACAACAACAATGTCAAATAAACAATAACAACAACAACAACGTCAACAACAACAACGTCAAATAAACAACAACAACAACGTCAAATAAACAACAACAACAACGTCAAATAAACAACAACAAAAACGTCAACAACAACAACAATGTCAAATAAACAACAACAACAACGTCAAATAAACAACAACAACAACAATGTCAACACCAACAACAACAACGTCAAATAAACAACAACAACAAAAACGTCAACACCAACAACAACAACGTCAAATAAACAACAACAACACCGTCAAATAAACAACAACAACAACAACAACGTGAAATAAACAATAACAACTATGTCAACAACAACAACAACATCAAATAAACAACAACAACAATAACAACGTCAACAACAACAACAACGTCAAATAAACAACAACAACCACGTCAAATAAACAACAACAACACCAACAACAACACCGTCAACAACAATAACAATGTCAAATAAACAACAACAACGTCAAATAAACAACAACAACAACAACAACGTCAAATGACCAACAACAACAACCACGTCAAATAAACAACAACAACACCAACAACAACACCGTCAACAACAACAACAATGTCAAATAAACAACAACAACGTCAAATAAACAACAACAATAACAACGTCAACAACAACAACAACAACGTCAAATAAACAACAACAACAACAACGTCAAATAAACAACAACAACAACAACGTGAAATAAACAACAACTATGTCAACAACAACAACATCAAATAAACAACAACAACAATTTCAAATAAACAACAACAACAATAACAACGTCAAATAAACAACAACAACAACACCGTCAAATAAACAACAACAACAATGTCAAATAAACAACAACAACAACAACGTCAAATAAATAACAACAACAACGTCAAATAAACAACAACAACAACGTCAACACCAATAACAACAACGTCAAATAAACAACAACAACACCGTCAAATTAACAACAACAACAACAACGTGAAATAAACAATAACAACTATGTCAACAACAACAACAACATCAAATAAACAACAACAACAATAACAACGTCAATAACAACAACAACATCAAATAAACAACAACAACCACGTCAAATAAACAACAACAACACCAACAACAACACCGTCAACAACAACAACAATGTCAAATAAACAACAACAACGTCAAATAAACAACAACAACAACAACAACGTCAAATAAACAACAACAACAACCACGTCAAATAAACAACAACAACACCAACAACAACACCGTCAACAACAACAACAATGTCAAATAAACAACAACAACGTCAAATAAACAACAATGTCAAATAAACAACAACAATGTCAAATAAACAACAACAACATCAAATAAACAACAACAACAACAACAACGTGAAATAAACAACAACAACTATGTCAACAACAACAACAACATCAAATAAACAACGACAACAACGTCAAATAAACAACACTAACAATAACAACGTCAAATAAACAACAATAACAACACCGTCAAATAAACAACAACAACAACGTCAAATAAACAACAACAACAACATCATCAAATAAACAACAACAACAACAACAACAACGTCAACAACAACAACGTCAAATAAACAACAACAACAACAACAACACCTATGTCAACAACAACAACAAAGTCAAATAAACAACAACAACAACGTCAACAATAACAACAACGTCAAATAAACAACAACAACAACGTCAAATAAACAACAACAACAACAACAACAACACCGTCAAATAAACAACAACAATAACAACGTCAAATAAACAACAACAACAACACCGTCAAATAAACAACAACAACAACAACGTCAAATAAACAACAACAACAACAACAACGTCAAATAAACAACAACAACAACAACCACGTCAACAACAACAACGTCAAATAAACAACAACAACAACAACAACATCTATGTCAACAACAATAACAAAGTCAAATAAACAACAACAACAATGTCAACAATAACAACAACGTCAAATAAACAACAACAACAACAACAACAACACCGTCAAATAAACAACAACAATAACAACGTCAAATAAACAACAACAACAACGTCAAATAAACAACAACAAAAACAACGTCAACAACAACAACAATGTCAAATAAACAACAACAATAACAACGTCAAAAACAACAAAAACAACGTCAAATAAACAACAACAACAACGTCAAATAAACAATAACAACAAGAACAACAATGTCAAATAAACAACAACAACAACGTCAAATAAACAACAACAACAACAACAACAACGTCAACAACAACAACAACGTCAAATAAACAACAACAACAACAACGTCAAATAAACAACAACAAAAACAACAACAACATCAACAACAACAAAAACGTCAAATAAACAACAACAACAACAACGTCAACAACAACAACTACGTCAAATAAACAACAACAACGTCAAATAAACAATAACAACAACAACAACGTCAACAACAACAACGTCAAATAAACAACAACAACAACGTCAAATAAACAACAACAAAAACGTCAACAACAACAACAATGTCAAATAAACAACAACAACAAGAACACCGTCAACAACAACAACAATGTCAAATAAACAACAACAATAACAACAACGTCAAATACACAACAACAACAACTATGTCAACAACAACAATGTCAAATAAACAACAACAACAACAACAACGTCAAGTAAACAACAACAACAACAACAACAACAACAACAACGTCAAATAAACAACAACAACAACAACGTCAACAACAACAACAATGTCAACTACAACAACAACGTGAAATAAACATCATCAAATAAACAACAACGTCAAATAAACAATAACAACAACAACAATGTCAAATAAACAACAACAACGTCAAATAAACAACAACAACAACAACACCTATGTCAACAACAACAACAACGTCAACAACAACAACAACAATGTCAAATAAACAACAACAACAACAACGTCAAATAAACAACAACAACAACAACGTGAAATAAACAACAACAACTATGTCAACAACAACAACAACATCAAATAAACAACGACAACAACGTCAAATAAACAACAACAACAATAACAACGTCAAATAAACAACAACAACAACAACACCGTCAAATAAACAACAACAACAACGTCAAATAAACAACAACAACAACAACAACAACGTCAAATAAACAACAACAACAACCACGTCAACAACAACAACGTCAAATAAACAACAACAACAACAACAACACCTATGTCAACAACAACAACAAAGTCAAATAAACAACAACAACAACGTCAACAAAAACAACAACGTCAAATAAACAACAACAACAACAACGTCAAATAAACAACAACAACAACCACAACACCGTCAAATAAACAACAACAATAACAACGTCAAATAAACAACAACAACAACAACAACAACAACGTCAAATAAACAACAACAAAAACAACGTCAACAACAACAACGTCAAATAAACAACAACAATAACAACGTCAAAAACAACAACAACAACATCAAATAAACAACAACAACAACGTCAAATAAACAATAACAACAAGAACAACAATGTCAAATAAACAACAACAACGTCAAATAAACAACAACAACAATGTCAACAACAACAACAACAACGTCAAATAAACAACAACAACAACAAAACGTCAAATAAACAACAACAACAACAGCGTCAAATAAACAACAACAACAACAACAACAACAACAACAACAATGTCAAATAAACAACAACAACAACGTCAAATAAACAACAACAAAAACAACAACAACATCAATAACAACAAAAACGTCAAATAAACAACAACAACAATAACAACAACGTCAACAACAACAACTACGTCAAATAAACAACAACAACAACGTCAAATAAACAATAACAACAACAAAAACGTCAATAACAACAACGTCAACAACAACAACGTCAAATAAACAACAACAACAACGTCAAATAAACAACAACAACGTCAAAGAAAGAACAACAACAACAACGTCAACAACAATAACAACAATGTCAAATAAACAACAATAACAACACCGTTAACAACAACCACAATGTCAAATAAACAACAACAACAACGTCAAATAAACAACAACAACAACAATGTCAACACCAACAACAACAACAACAACGTCAAATAAACAACAACAACAAAAACGTCAACACCAACAACAACAACGTCAAATAAACAACAACAACACCGTCAAATAAACAACAACAACAACAACGTGAAATAAACAATAACAACTATGTCAACAACAACAACAACATCAAATAAACAACAACAACAATAACAACGTCAACAACAACAACAACGTCAAATAAACAACAACAACCACATCAAATAAACAACAACAACACCACCAACAACACCGTCAACAACAACAACAATGTCAAATAAACAACAACAACGTCAAATAAACAACAACAACGTCAAATAAACAACAACAACGTCAAATAAACAACAACAACAACAACAACCACGTGAAATAAACAACAACAACTATGTCAACAACAACAACAACATCAAATAAACAACGACAACAACATCAAATAAACAACACTAACAATAACAATGTCAAATAAACAACAACAACAACAACAACACCGTCAAATAAACAACAACAACAACGTCAAATAAACAACAACAACAACAACAACATCATCAAATAAACAACAACAACAACAACAACGTCAACAACAACAACGTCAAATAAACAACAACAACAACAACAACAACAACACCTATGTCAACAACAACAACAAAGTCAAATAAACAACAACAACAACGTCAACAATAACAACAACGTCAAATAAACAACAACAACAACAACGTCAAATAAACAACAACAACAACAACAACAACACCGTCAAATAAACAACAACAATAACAACGTCAAATAAACAACAACAACAACAACACCGTCAAATAAACAACAACAACAACAACGTCAAATAAACAACAACAACAACAACGTCAAATAAACAACAACAACAACCACGTCAACAACAACAATGTCAAATAAACAACAACAACAACATCTATGTCAACAACAATAACAAAGTCAAATAAACAACAACAACAATGTCAACAATAACAACAACGTCAAATAAACAACAACAACAACAACAACACCGTCAAATAAACAACAACAATAACAACGTCAAATAAACAACAACAACAACGTCAAATAAACAACAACAAAAACAACGTCAACAACAACAAAAACGTCAAATAAACAACAACAATAACAACGTCAAAAACAACAACAACAACGTCAAATAAACAACAACAACAACGTCAAATAAACAATAACAACAAGAACAACAATGTCAAATAAACAACAACAACAACGTCAAATAAACAACAACAATAACAACAACGTCAACAACAACAACAACGTCAAATAAACAACAACAACAACAACGTCAAATAAACAACAACAAAAACAACAACAACATCAACAACAACAAAAACGTCAAATAAACAACAACAACAACAACAACGTCAACAACAACAACTACGTCAAATAAACAACAACAATGTCAAATAAACAATAACAACAACAACAACGTCAACAACAACAACGTCAAATAAACAACAACAACAACGTCAAATAAACAACAACAACAACGTCAAATAAACAACAACAAAAACGTCAACAACAACAACAATGTCAAATAAACAACAACAACAACGTCAGATAAACAACAACAACAACAATGTCAACACCAACAACAACAACAACAACGTCAAATAAACAACAACAACAAAAACGTCAACACCAACAACAACAACGTCAAATAAACAACAACAACACCGTCAAATAAACAACAACAACAACAACAACGTGAAATAAACAATAACAACTATGTCAACAACAACAACAACATCAAATAAACAACAACAACAATAACAACGTCAACAACAACAACAACGTCAAATAAACAACAACAACCACGTCAAATAAACAACAACAACACCAACAACAACACCGTCAACAACAATAACAATGTCAAATAAACAACAACAACGTCAAATAAACAACAACAACAACAACAACGTCAAATGAACAACAACAACAACCACGTCAAATAAACAACAACAACACCAACAACAACACCGTCAACAACAACAACAATGTCAAATAAACAACAACAACGTCAAATAAACAACAACAATAACAACGTCAACAACAACAACAACAACAACGTCAAATAAACAACAACAACAACAACGTCAAATAAACAACAACAACAACAACGTGAAATAAACAACAACTATGTCAACAACAACAACATCAAATAAACAACAACAACAACGTCAAATAAACAACAACAACAATAACAACGTCAAATAAACAACAACAACAACACGGTCAAATAAACAACAACAACAATGTCAAATAAACAACAACAACAACAACGTCAAATAAATAACAACAACAACGTCAAATAAACAACAACAACAACAACGTCAACACCAATAACAACAACGTCAAATAAACAACAACAACACCGTCAAATTAACAACAACAACAACAACGTGAAATAAACAATAACAACTATGTCAACAACAACAACAACATCAAATAAACAACAACAACAATAACAACGTCAATAACAACAACAACATCAAATAAACAACAACAACCACGTCAAATAAACAACAACAACACCAACAACAACACCGTCAACAACAACAACAATGTCAAATAAACAACAACAACGTCAAATAAACAACAACAACAACAACGTCAAATAAACAACAACAACAACCACGTCAAATAAACAACAACAACACCAACAACAACACCGTCAACAACAACAACAATGTCAAATAAACAACAACAACGTCAAATAAACAACAATGTCAAATAAACAACAACAATGTCAAATAAACAACAACAACATCAAATAAACAACAACAACAACAACAACGTGAAATAAACAACAACAACTATGTCAACAACAACAACAACATCAAATAAACAACGACAACAACGTCAAATAAACAACACTAACAATAACAACGTCAAATAAACAACAATAACAACACCGTCAAATAAACAACAACAACAACGTCAAATAAACAACAACAACAACATCATCAAATAAACAACAACAACAACAACAACAACGTCAACAACAACAACGTCAAATAAACAACAACAACAACAACACCTATGTCAACAACAACAACAAAGTCAAATAAACAACAACAACAACGTCAACAATAACAACAACGTCAAATAAACAACAACAACAACGTCAAATAAACAACAACAACAACAACAACAACACCGTCAAATAAACAACAACAATAACAACGTCAAATAAACAACAACAACAACACCGTCAAATAAACAACAACAACAACAACGTCAAATAAACAACAACAACAACAACAACGTCAAATAAACAACAACAACAACAACCACGTCAACAACAACAACGTCAAATAAACAACAACAACAACAACAACATCTATGTCAACAACAATAACAAAGTCAAATAAACAACAACAACAATGTCAACAATAACAACAACGTCAAATAAACAACAACAACAACAACAACACCGTCAAATAAACAACAACAATAACAACGTCAAATAAACAACAACAACAACGTCAAATAAACAACAACAAAAACAACGTCAACAACAACAACAATGTCAAATAAACAACAACAATAACAACGTCAAAAACAACAACAACAACGTCAAATAAACAACAACAACAACGTCAAATAAACAATAACAACAAGAACAACAATGTCAAATAAACAACAACAACAACGTCAAATAAACAACAACAACAACAACAACAACAACGTCAACAACAACAACAACGTCAAATAAACAACAACAACAACGTCAAATAAACAACAACAAAAACAACAACAACATCAACAACAACAAAAACGTCAAATAAACAACAACAACAACAACGTCAACAACAACAACTACGTCAAATAAACAACAACAACGTCAAATAAACAATAACAACAACAACAACGTCAACAACAACAACGTCAAATAAACAACAACAACAACGTCAAATAAACAACAACAAAAACGTCAACAACAACAACAATGTCAAATAAACAACAACAACAAGAACACCGTCAACAACAACAACAATGTCAAATAAACAACAACAATAACAACAACGTCAAATACACAACAACAACAACTATGTCAACAACAACAATGTCAAATAAAGAACAACAACAACAACAACGTCAAGTAAACAACAACAACAACAACAACAACAACGTCAAATAAACAACAACAACAACAACGTCAACAACAACAACAATGTCAACTACAACAAGAGCGTGAAATAAACATCATCAAATAAACAACAACGTCAAATAAACAATAACAACAACAACAATGTCAAATAAACAACAACAACGTCAAATAAACAACAACAACAACAACACCTATGTCAACAACAACAACAACGTCAACAACAACAACAACAATGTCAAATAAACAACAACAACAACAACGTCAAATAAACAACAACAACAACAACGTGAAATAAACAACAACAACTATGTCAACAACAACAACAACATCAAATAAACAACGACAACAACGTCAAATAAACAACAACAACAATAACAACGTCAAATAAACAACAACAACAACAACAACACCGTCAAATAAACAACAACAACAACGTCAAATAAACAACAACAACAACAACAACAACGTCAAATAAACAACAACAACAACCACGTCAACAACAACAACGTCAAATAAACAACAACAACAACAACAACACCTATGTCAACAACAACAACAAAGTCAAATAAACAACAACAACAACGTCAACAAAAACAACAACGTCAAATAAACAACAACAACAACAACAACGTCAAATAAACAACAACAACAACAGCAACACCGTCAAATAAACAACAACAATAACAACGTCAAATAAACAACAACAACAACAACAACAACGTCAAATAAACAACAACAAAAACAACGTCAACAACAACAATGTCAAATAAACAACAACAATAACAACGTCAAAAACAACAACAACAACGTCAAATAAACAACAACAACAACGTCAAATAAACAATAACAACAAGAACAACAATGTCAAATAAACAACAACAACAACGTCAAATAAACAACAACAACAACAACGTCAACAACAACAACGTCAAATAAACAACAACAACAACGTCAAATAAACAACAACAAAAACAACAACAACAACATCAACAACAACAAAAACGTCAAATAAACAACAACAACAACAATGTCAACAACAACAACTACGTCAAATAAACAACAACAACAACGTCAAATAAACAATAACAATAACAACAACGTCAACAACAACGTCAAATAAACAACAACAACAACGTCAAATAAACAACAACAACAACGTCAAATAAACAACAACAACAACAACGTCAAATAAACAACAACAACAACGTCAAATAAACAACAACAAAAACGTCAACAACAACAACAATGTCAAATAAACAACAACAACAACAACAACACCGTCAACAACAACAACAATGTCAAATAAACAACAACAATAACAACAACGTCAAATACACAACAACAACAACTATGTCAACAACAACAACGTCAAATAAACAACAACAACGACAACAACGTCAAGTAAACAACAACAACAACAACGTCAAATAAACAACAACAACGTCAAATAAACAACAACAACAACAACAACTTCAAATAAACAACAACAACAACAACAACGTCAACAACAACAACAACGTCAACTACAACAACAACGTGAAATAAACAACATCAAATAAACAACAACGTCAAATAAACAATAACAACAACAACAATGTCAAATAAACAACAACAACGTCAAATAAACAACAACAACAATGTCAACAACAACAACGTCAAATAAACAACAACAACAATGTCAAATAAACAACAACAACAACAACAACGACAACAACAACAACAACAACATCAAATAAACAACAACAACAACTTCAAATAAACAACAACAACAATAACAACGTCAAATAAACAACAACAACAACACCGTCAAATAAACAACAACAACAACGTCAAATAAACAACAACAACAACAACGTCAAATAAACAACAACAACAACAACCACGTCAACAACAACAACAACGTCAAATAAACAACAACAACAACAACACCTATGTCAACAACAACAAAGTCAAATAAACAACAACAACAACAACAACAACGTCAACAATTACAACAACGTCAAATAAACAACAACAATAACAACAACGTCAAATAAACAACAACAACAACAACAACAACACCGTCAAATAAACAACAACAATAACAACGTCAAATAAACAACAACAACAACGTCAAATAAACAACAACAAAAACAACGTCAACAACAACAACAACGTCAAATAAACAACAACAATAACAACGTCAAAAACAACAATAACAACGTCAAATAAACAACAAAAACAACGTCAAATAAACAATAACAACAAGAACAACAATGTCAAATAAACAACAACAACAACAACGTCAAATAACCAACAACAACAACAACAACGTCAACAACAAAAACAACGTCAAATAAACAACAACAACAACGTCAAATAAACAATAACAACAACATCAACGTCAAATAAACAACAACAACAACGTCAAATAAACAACAACAACAACGTCAAATAAACATCAACAACAACAACACCGTCAAATAAACAACAACAACAACGTCAAATAAACAACAACAACAACAACAACATCAAATAAACAACAACAACAACAACCACGTCAACAACAACAACGTCAAATAAACAACAACAACAACAACAACACCTATGTCAACAACAACAACAAAGTCAAATAAACAACAACAACAACGTCAACAATAACAACAACGTCAAATAAACAACAACAACAACAACGTCAAATAAACAACAACAACAACAACACCGTCAAATAAACAACAACAATAACAACGTCAAATAAACAACAATAACAACAACACCGTCAAATAAACAACAACAACAACAATGTCAAATAAACAACAACAACAACAACGTCAAATAAACAACAACAACCACGTCAACAACAACAACGTCAAATAAACAACAACAACAACAACAACAAAGTCAAATGAACAACAACAACAATGTCAAATAAACAACAACAACAACGTCAAATAAACAACAAGAACAACAACAACAACACCGTCAAATAAACAACAACAATAACAACGTCAAATAAACAACAACAACAACAACAATAACGTCAAATAAACAACAACAAAAACAACGTCAACAACAACAACAACGTCAAATAAACAACAACAATAACAACGTCAAAAACAACAATAACAACGTCAAATAAACAACAACAACAACAACGTCAAATAAACAATAACAACAAGAACAACAATGTCAAATAAACAACAACAACAACGTCAAATAAACAACAACAACATCAACAACGTCAACAACAACAACAACATCAAATAAACAACAACAACAACAACGTCAAATAAACAACAACAAAAACAACAACAACATCAACAACAACAAAAACGTCAAATAAACAACAACAACAACAACGTCAACAACAACAACTACGTCAAATAAACAACAACAACGTCAAATAAACAATAACAACAACAACAACGTAAAAAACAACGTCAAATAAACAACAACAACAACGTCAAATAAACAACAACAACAACGTCAAATAAACAACAACAACAACACCGTCAAATAAACAACAACAACAACAACGTGAAATAAACAATAACAACTATGTTAACAACAACAACAACATCAAATAAACAACAACAACAATAACAACGTCAACAACAACAACAGCGTCAAATAAACAACAACAACCACGTCAAATAAACAACAACAACACCAACAACAACACCGTCAACAACAACAACAATGTCAAATAAACAACAACAACGTCAAATAAACAACAACAACAACAACGTCAAATGAACAACAACAACAACCACGTCAAATAAACAACAACAACACCAACAACAACACCGTCAACAACAACAACAATGTCAAATAAACAACAACAATAACAACGTCAACAACAACAACAACAACGTCAAATAAACAACAACAACAACGTCAAATAAACAACAACAACAACAACGTGAAATAAACAACAACTATGTCAACAACAACAACAACATCAAATAAACAACAACAACAACGTCAAATAAACAACAACAACAATAACAACGTCAAATAAACAACAACAACAACAACACCGTCAAATAAATAACAACAACAGCGTCAAATAAACAACAACAACAACAACGTCAAATAAACAACAACAACAACGTCAAATAAACAACAACAACAACAACGTCAACACCAATAACAACAACGTCAAATAAACAACAACAACACCGTCAAATTAACAACAACAACAACAACGTGAAATAAACAATAACAACTATGTCAACAACAACAACAACAACAACATCAAATAAACAACAACAACAATAACAACGTCAATAACAACAACAACGTCAAATAAACAACAACAACCACGTCAAATAAACAACAACAACACCAACAACAACACCGTCAACAACAACAACAATGTCAAATAAACAACAACAACATCAAATAAACAACAACAACAACAACAACGTCAAATAAACAACAACAACAACCACGTCAAATAAACAACAACAACACCAACAACAACACCGTCAACAACAACAACAATGTCAAATAAACAACAACAACGTCAAATAAACAACAATGTCAAATAAACAACAACAATGTCAAATAAACAACAACAACATCAAATAAACAACAACAACAACAACATGAAATAAACAACAACAACTATGTCAACAACAACAACAACATCAAATAAACAACGACAACAACGTCAAATAAACAACACTAACAATAACAACGTCAAATAAACAACAATAACAACACCGTCAAATAAACAACAACAACAACGTCAAATAAACAACAACAACAACATCATCAAATAAACAACAACAACAACAACAACAACGTCAACAACAACAACGTCAAATAAACAACAACAACAACAACAACAACACCTATGTCAACAACAACAACAAAGTCAAATAAACAACAACAACAACGTCAACAATAACAACAACGTCAAATAAACAACAACAACAACAACATCAAATAAACAACAACAACAACAACAACAACACCGTCAAATAAACAACAACAATAACAACGTCAAATAAACAACAACAACAACACCGTCAAATAAACAACAACAACAACAACGTCAAATAAACAACAACAACAACAACAACGTCAAATAAACAACAACAACAACAACGACGTCAACAACAACAACGTCAAATAAACAACAACAACAACAACAACAACATCTATGTAAACAACAATAACAAAGTCAAATAAACAACAACAACAATGTCAACAATAACAACAACGTCAAATAAACAACAACAACAACAACAACAACAACACCGTCAAATAAACAACAACAATAACAACGTCAAATAAACAACAACAACAACGTCAAATAAACAACAACAAAAACAACGTCAACAACAACAACAATGTCAAATAAACAACAACAATAACAACGTCAAAAACAACAACAACAACGTCAAATAAACAACAACAACAACAACGTCAAATAAACAATAACAACAAGAACAACAATGTCAAATAAACAACAACAACAACGTCAAATAAACAACAACAACAACAACAACGTCAACAACAACAACAACGTCAAATAAACAACAACAACAACAACGTCAAATAAACAACAACAAAAACAACAACAACATCAACAACAACAAAAACGTCAAATAAACAACAACAACAACAACGTCAACAACAACAACTACGTCAAATAAACAACAACAACGTCAAATAAACAATAACAACAACAACGTCAACAACAACAACGTCAAATAAACAACAACAACAACGTCAAATAAACAACAACAAAAACGTCAACAACAACAACAATGTCAAATAAACAACAACAACAACAACACCGTCAACAACAACAACAATGTCAAATAAACAACAACAATAACAACAACGTCAAATACACAACAACAACAACTATGTCAACAACAACAATGTCAAATAAATAACAACAACAACAACAACAACGTCAAGTAAACAACAACAACAACAACAACAACGTCAAATAAACAACAACAACAACAACGTCAACAACAACAACAATGTCAACTACAACAACAACGTGAAATAAACAACATCAAATAAACAACAACGTCAAATAAACAATAACAACAACAACAATGTCAAATAAACAACAACAACGTCAAATAAACAACAACAACAATGTCAACAACAACAACAACGTCAAATAAACAACAACAACAACAACAAAACGTCAAATAAACAACAACAACAACAACAGCGTCAAATAAACAACAACAACAACAACAACAATAACAACAACAACAACAATGTCAAATAAACAACAACAACAACAACGTCAAATAAACAACAACAAAAACAACAACAACATCAATAACAACAAAAACGTCAAATAAACAACAACAACAACAATAAGAACAACGTCAACAACAACAACTACGTCAAATAAACAACAACAACAACGTCAAATAAACAATAACAACAACAACAACGTCAACAACAACAACGTCAAATAAACAACAACAACAACGTCAAATAAACAACAACAACGTCAAAGAAAGAACAACAACAACAACAACAACGTCAAATAAACAACAAGAACGTCAACAACAACAACAACAATGTCAAATAAACAACAACAACAACATCGTTAACAACAACCACAATGTCAAATAAACAACAACAACAACGTCAAATAAACAACAACAACAACAATGTCAACACCAACAACATCAACAACAACGTCAAATAAACAACAACAACAACAACAACGGCGTCAACACCAACAACAACAACGTCAAATAAACAACAACAACACCGTCAAATAAACAACAACGTGAAATAAACAATAACAACTATGTCAACAACAACAACAACATCAAATAAACAACAACAATAATAACAACGTCAATAACAACAACAATGTCAAATAAACAACAACAACAACAACAACGACAACAACAACAACAACAACATCAAATAAACAACAACAACAACGTCAAATAAACAACAACAACAATAACAACGTCAAATAAACAACAACAACAACACCGTCAAATAAACAACAACAACAACGTCAAATAAACAACAACAACAACAACGTCAAATAAACAACAACAACAACAACCACGTCAACAACAACAACAACGTCAAATAAACAACAACAACAACAACAACAACACCTATGTCAACAACAACAAAGTCAAATAAACAACAACAACAACAACAACGTCAACAATTACAACAACGTCAAATAAACAACAACAATAACAACAACGTCAAATAAACAACAACAACAACAACAACAACACCGTCAAATAAACAACAATAATAACAACGTCAAATAAACAACAACAACAACAACGTCAAATAAACAACAACAAAAACAACGTCAACAACAACAACAACGTCAAATAAACAACAACAACAACAACGTCAACAACAAAAACAACGTCAAATAAACAACAACAACAACGTCAAATAAACAATAACAACAACATCAACGTCAAATAAACAACAACAACAACGTCAAATAAACAACAACAACAACGTCAAATAAACAACAACAACAACAACACCGTTAAATAAACAACAACAACAACGTCAAATAAACAACAACAACAACGTCAAATAAACAACAACAACAACAACACCGTCAAATAAACAACAACAACAACGTCAAATAAACAACAACAACAACAACATCAAATAAACAACAACAACAACAACCACGTCAACAACAACAACGTCAAATAAACAACAACAACAACAACAACACCTATGTCAACAACAACAACAAAGTCAAATAAACAACAACAACAACGTCAACAATAACAACAACGTCAAATAAACAACAACAACAACAACGTCAAATAAACAACAACAACAACAACACCGTCAAATAAACAACAACAATAACAACGTCAAATAAACAACAATAACAACAACACCGTCAAATAAACAACAACAACAACAATGTCAAATAAACAACAACAACAACAAAGTCAAATAAACAACAACAACCACGTCAACAACAACAACGTCAAATAAACAACAACAACAACAACAACACCGTCAAATAAACAACAACAATAACAACGTCAAATAAACAACAACAACAACAACAATAACGTCAAATAAACAACAACAAAAACAACGTCAACAACAATAACAACGTCAAATAAACAACAACAACAACAACAACATCAAATAAACAATAACAACAAGAACAACAATGTCAAATAAACAACAACAACAACGTCAAATAAACAACAACAACATCAACAACGTCAACAACAACAACAACATCAAATAAACAACAAAAACAACAACGTCAAATAAACAACAACAAAAACAACAACAACATCAACAACAACAAAAACGTCAAATAAACAACAACAACAACAACGTCAACAATAACAACTACGTCAAATAAACAACAACAACAACGTCAAATAAACAATAACAACAACAACAACGTCAACAACAACGTCAAATAAACAACAACAACAACGTCAAATAAACAACAACAACAACGTCAAATAAACAACAACAACAACACCGTCAAATAAACAACAACAACAACAACGTGAAATAAACAATAACAACTATGTTAACAACAACAACATCAAATAAACAACAACAACAATAACAACGTCAACAACAACAACAGCGTCAAATAAACAACAACAACCACGTCAAATAAACAACAACAACACCAACAACAACACCGTCAACAACAACAACAATGTCAAATAAACAACAACAACGTCAAATAAACAACAACAACAACAACGTCAAATGAACAACAACAACAACAACGTCAAATAAACAACAACAACAACGTCAAATAAACAACAACAACAACAACGTCAACACCAATAACAACAACGTCAAATAAACAACAACAACACCGTCAAATTAACAACAACAACAACAACGTGAAATAAACAATAACAACTATGTCAACAACAACAACAACATCAAATAAACAACAACAACAATAACAACGTCAACAACAACAACAGCGTCAAATAAACAACAACAACCACGTCAAATAAACAACAACAACACCAACAACAACACCGTCAACAACAACAACAATGTCAAATAAACAACAACAACGTCAAATAAACAACAACAACAACAACGTCAAATGAACAACAACAACAACCACGTCAAATAAACAATAAAGATAACAACAACGTCAACAACAACGTCAAATAAACAACAACAACAACGTCAAATAAACAACAACAACAACGTCAAATAAACAACAACAACAACAACGTCAAATAAACAACAACAACAACGTCAAATAAACAACAACAAAAACGTCAACAACAACAACAATGTCAAATAAACAACAACAACAACAACACCGTCAACAACAACAACAATGTCAAATAAACAACAACAATAACAACAACGTCAAATACACAACAACAACAACTATGTCAACAACAACAACGTCAAATAAACAACAACAACGACAACAACGTCAAGTAAACAACAACAACAACAACGTCAAATAAACAACAACAACGTCAAATAAACAACAATAACAACAACAACTTCAAATAAACAACAACAACAACAACAACGTCAACAACAACAACAACGTCAACTACAACAACAACGTGAAATAAACAACATCAAATAAACAACAACGTCAAATAAACAATAACAACAACAACAATGTCAAATAAACAACAACAACGTCAAATAAACAACAACAACAATGTCAACAACAACAACGTCAAATAAACAACAACAACAATGTCAAATAAACAACAACAACAACAACAACGACAACAACAACAACAACAACATCAAATAAACAACAACAACAACTTCAAATAAACAACAACAACAATAACAACGTCAAATAAACAACAACAACAACACCGTCAAATAAACAACAACAACAACGTCAAATAAACAACAACAACAACAACGTCAAATAAACAACAACAACAACAACCACGTCAACAACAACAACAACGTCAAATAAACAACAACAACAACAACACCTATGTCAACAACAACAAAGTCAAATAAACAACAACAACAACAACAACAACGTCAACAATTACAACAACGTCAAATAAACAACAACAATAACAACAACGTCAAATAAACAACAACAACAACAACAACAACACCGTCAAATAAACAACAACAATAACAACGTCAAATAAACAACAACAACAACGTCAAATAAACAACAACAAAAACAACGTCAACAACAACAACAACGTCAAATAAACAACAACAATAACAACGTCAAAAACAACAATAACAACGTCAAATAAACAACAAAAACAACGTCAAATAAACAATAACAACAAGAACAACAATGTCAAATAAACAACAACAACAACAACGTCAAATAACCAACAACAACAACAACAACGTCAACAACAAAAACAACGTCAAATAAACAACAACAACAACGTCAAATAAACAATAACAACAACATCAACGTCAAATAAACAACAACAACAACGTCAAATAAACAACAACAACAACGTCAAATAAACATCAACAACAACAACACCGTCAAATAAACAACAACAACAACGTCAAATAAACAACAACAACAACAACATCAAATAAACAACAACAACAACAACCACGTCAACAACAACAACGTCAAATAAACAACAACAACAACAACAACACCTATGTCAACAACAACAACAAAGTCAAATAAACAACAACAACAACGTCAACAATAACAACAACGTCAAATAAACAACAACAACAACAACGTCAAATAAACAACAACAACAACAACACCGTCAAATAAACAACAACAATAACAACGTCAAATAAACAACAATAACAACAACACCGTCAAATAAACAACAACAACAACAATGTCAAATAAACAACAACAACAACAACGTCAAATAAACAACAACAACCACGTCAACAACAACAACGTCAAATAAACAACAACAACAACAACAACAAAGTCAAATGAACAACAACAACAATGTCAAATAAACAACAACAACAACGTCAAATAAACAACAAGAACAACAACAACAACACCGTCAAATAAACAACAACAATAACAACGTCAAATAAACAACAACAACAACAACAATAACGTCAAATAAACAACAACAAAAACAACGTCAACAACAACAACAACGTCAAATAAACAACAACAATAACAACGTCAAAAACAACAATAACAACGTCAAATAAACAACAACAACAACAACGTCAAATAAACAATAACAACAAGAACAACAATGTCAAATAAACAACAACAACAACGTCAAATAAACAACAACAACATCAACAACGTCAACAACAACAACAACATCAAATAAACAACAACAACAACAACGTCAAATAAACAACAACAAAAACAACAACAACATCAACAACAACAAAAACGTCAAATAAACAACAACAACAACAACGTCAACAACAACAACTACGTCAAATAAACAACAACAACGTCAAATAAACAATAACAACAACAACAACGTAAAAAACAACGTCAAATAAACAACAACAACAACGTCAAATAAACAACAACAACAACGTCAAATAAACAACAACAACAACACCGTCAAATAAACAACAACAACAACAACGTGAAATAAACAATAACAACTATGTTAACAACAACAACAACATCAAATAAACAACAACAACAATAACAACGTCAACAACAACAACAGCGTCAAATAAACAACAACAACCACGTCAAATAAACAACAACAACACCAACAACAACACCGTCAACAACAACAATAATGTCAAATAAACAACAACAACGTCAAATAAACAACAACAACAACAACGTCAAATGAACAACAACAACAACCACGTCAAATAAACAACAACAACACCAACAACAACACCGTCAACAACAACAACAATGTCAAATAAACAACAACAATAACAACGTCAACAACAACAACAACAACGTCAAATAAACAACAACAACAACGTCAAATAAACAACAACAACAACAACGTGAAATAAACAACAACTATGTCAACAACAACAACAACATCAAATAAACAACAACAACAACGTCAAATAAACAACAACAACAATAACAACGTCAAATAAACAACAACAACAACAACACCGTCAAATAAATAACAACAACAGCGTCAAATAAACAACAACAACAACAACGTCAAATAAACAACAACAACAACGTCAAATAAACAACAACAACAACAACGTCAACACCAATAACAACAACGTCAAATAAACAACAACAACACCGTCAAATTAACAACAACAACAACAACGTGAAATAAACAATAACAACTATGTCAACAACAACAACAACAACAACATCAAATAAACAACAACAACAATAACAACGTCAATAACAACAACAACGTCAAATAAACAACAACAACCACGTCAAATAAACAACAACAACACCAACAACAACACCGTCAACAACAACAACAATGTCAAATAAACAACAACAACATCAAATAAACAACAACAACAACAACAACGTCAAATAAACAACAACAACAACCACGTCAAATAAACAACAACAACACCAACAACAACACCGTCAACAACAACAACAATGTCAAATAAACAACAACAACGTCAAATAAACAACAATGTCAAATAAACAACAACAATGTCAAATAAACAACAACAACATCAAATAAACAACAACAACAACAACATGAAATAAACAACAACAACTATGTCAACAACAACAACAACATCAAATAAACAACGACAACAACGTCAAATAAACAACACTAACAATAACAACGTCAAATAAACAACAATAACAACACCGTCAAATAAACAACAACAACAACGTCAAATAAACAACAACAACAACATCATCAAATAAACAACAACAACAACAACAACAACGTCAACAACAACAACGTCAAATAAACAACAACAACAACAACAACAACACCTATGTCAACAACAACAACAAAGTCAAATAAACAACAACAACAACGTCAACAATAACAACAACGTCAAATAAACAACAACAACAACAACATCAAATAAACAACAACAACAACAACAACAACACCGTCAAATAAACAACAACAATAACAACGTCAAATAAACAACAACAACAACACCGTCAAATAAACAACAACAACAACAACAACGTCAAATAAACAACAACAACAACAACGTCAAATAAACAACAACAACAACAACGACGTCAACAACAACAACGTCAAATAAACAACAACAACAACAACAACAACATCTATGTAAACAACAATAACAAAGTCAAATAAACAACAACAACAATGTCAACAATAACAACAACGTCAAATAAACAACAACAACAACAACAACAACAACACCGTCAAATAAACAACAACAATAACAACGTCAAATAAACAACAACAACAACGTCAAATAAACAACAACAAAAACAACGTCAACAACAACAACAATGTCAAATAAACAACAAGAATAACAACGTCAAAAACAACAACAACAACGTCAAATAAACAACAACAACAACAACGTCAAATAAACAATAACAACAAGAACAACAATGTCAAATAAACAACAACAACAACGTCAAATAAACAACAACAACAACAACAACGTCAACAACAACAACAACGTCAAATAAACAACAACAACAACAACGTCAAATAAACAACAACAAAAACAACAACAACATCAACAACAACAAAAACGTCAAATAAACAACAACAACAACAACGTCAACAACAACAACTACGTCAAATAAACAACAACAACGTCAAATAAACAATAACAACAACAACAACGTCAACAACAACAACGTCAAATAAACAACAACAACAACGTCAAATAAACAACAACAAAAACGTCAACAACAACAACAATGTCAAATAAACAACAACAACAACAACACCGTCAACAACAACAACAATGTCAAATAAACAACAACAATAACAACAACGTCAAATACACAACAACAACAACTATGTCAACAACAACAATGTCAAATAAATAACAACAACAACAACAACAACGTCAAGTAAACAACAACAACAACAACAACAACGTCAAATAAACAACAACAACAACAACGTCAACAACAACAACAATGTCAACTACAACAACAACGTGAAATAAACAACATCAAATAAACAACAACGTCAAATAAACAATAACAACAACAACAATGTCAAATAAACAACAACAACGTCAAATAAACAACAACAACAATGTCAACAACAACAACAACGTCAAATAAACAACAACAACAACAACAAAACGTCAAATAAACAACAACAACAACAACAGCGTCAAATAAACAACAACAACAACAACAACAATAACAACAACAACAACAATGTCAAATAAACAACAACAACAACAACGTCAAATAAACAACAACAAAAACAACAACAACATCAATAACAACAAAAACGTCAAATAAACAACAACAACAACAATAAGAACAACGTCAACAACAACAACTACGTCAAATAAACAACAACAACAACGTCAAATAAACAATAACAACAACAACAACGTCAACAACAACAACGTCAAATAAACAACAACAACAACGTCAAATAAACAACAACAACGTCAAAGAAAGAACAACAACAACAACAACAACGTCAAATAAACAACAAGAACGTCAACAACAACAACAACAATGTCAAATAAACAACAACAACAACATCGTTAACAACAACCACAATGTCAAATAAACAACAACAACAACGTCAAATAAACAACAACAACAACAATGTCAACACCAACAACATCAACAACAACGTCAAATAAACAACAACAACAACAACAACGGCGTCAACACCAACAACAACAACGTCAAATAAACAACAACAACACCGTCAAATAAACAACAACGTGAAATAAACAATAACAACTATGTCAACAACAACAACAACATCAAATAAACAACAACAATAATAACAACGTCAATAACAACAACAATGTCAAATAAACAACAACAACAACAACAACGACAACAACAACAACAACAACATCAAATAAACAACAACAACAACGTCAAATAAACAACAACAACAATAACAACGTCAAATAAACAACAACAACAACACCGTCAAATAAACAACAACAACAACGTCAAATAAACAACAACAACAACAACGTCAAATAAACAACAACAACAACAACCACGTCAACAACAACAACAACGTCAAATAAACAACAACAACAACAACAACAACACCTATGTCAACAACAACAAAGTCAAATAAACAACAACAACAACAACAACGTCAACAATTACAACAACGTCAAATAAACAACAACAATAACAACAACGTCAAATAAACAACAACAACAACAACAACAACACCGTCAAATAAACAACAATAATAACAACGTCAAATAAACAACAACAACAACAACGTCAAATAAACAACAACAAAAACAACGTCAACAACAACAACAACGTCAAATAAACAACAACAATAACAACGTCAAAAACAACAATAACAACGTCAAATAAACAACAAAAACAACGTCAAATAAACAATAACAACAAGAACAACAATGTCAAATAAACAACAACAACAACAACGTCAAATAAACAACAACAACAACAACAACGTCAACAACAAAAACAACGTCAAATAAACAACAACAACAACGTCAAATAAACAATAACAACAACATCAACGTCAAATAAACAACAACAACAACGTCAAATAAACAACAACAACAACGTCAAATAAACAACAACAACAACAACACCGTTAAATAAACAACAACAACAACGTCAAATAAACAACAACAACAACGTCAAATAAACAACAACAACAACAACACCGTCAAATAAACAACAACAACAACGTCAAATAAACAACAACAACAACAACATCAAATAAACAACAACAACAACAACCACGTCAACAACAACAACGTCAAATAAACAACAACAACAACAACAACACCTATGTCAACAACAACAACAAAGTCAAATAAACAACAACAACAACGTCAACAATAACAACAACGTCAAATAAACAACAACAACAACAACGTCAAATAAACAACAACAACAACAACACCGTCAAATAAACAACAACAATAACAACGTCAAATAAACAACAATAACAACAACACCGTCAAATAAACAACAACAACAACAATGTCAAATAAACAACAACAACAACAAAGTCAAATAAACAACAACAACCACGTCAACAACAACAACGTCAAATAAACAACAACAACAACAACAACACCGTCAAATAAATAACAACAATAACAACGTCAAATAAACAACAACAACAACAACAATAACGTCAAATAAACAACAACAAAAACAACGTCAACAACAATAACAACGTCAAATAAACAACAACAACAACAACAACATCAAATAAACAATAACAACAAGAACAACAATGTCAAATAAACAACAACAACAACGTCAAATAAACAACAACAACATCAACAACGTCAACAACAACAACAACATCAAATAAACAACAAAAACAACAACGTCAAATAAACAACAACAAAAACAACAACAACATCAACAACAACAAAAACGTCAAATAAACAACAACAACAACAACGTCAACAACAACAACTACGTCAAATAAACAACAACAACAACGTCAAATAAACAATAACAACAACAACAACGTCAACAACAACGTCAAATAAACAACAACAACAACGTCAAATAAACAACAACAACAACGTCAAATAAACAACAACAACAACACCGTCAAATAAACAACAACAACAACAACGTGAAATAAACAATAACAACTATGTTAACAACAACAACATCAAATAAACAACAACAACAATAACAACGTCAACAACAACAACAGCGTCAAATAAACAACAACAACCACGTCAAATAAACAACAACAACACCAACAACAACACCGTCAACAACAACAACAATGTCAAATAAACAACAACAACGTCAAATAAACAACAACAACAACAACGTCAAATGAACAACAACAACAACAACGTCAAATAAACAACAACAACAACGTCAAATAAACAACAACAACAACAACGTCAACACCAATAACAACAACGTCAAATAAACAACAACAACACCGTCAAATTAACAACAACAACAACAACGTGAAATAAACAATAACAACTATGTCAACAACAACAACAACATCAAATAAACAACAACAACAATAACAACGTCAACAACAACAACAGCGTCAAATAAACAACAACAACCACGTCAAATAAACAACAACAACACCAACAACAACACCGTCAACAACAACAACAATGTCAAATAAACAACAACAACGTCAAATAAACAACAACAACAACAACGTCAAATGAACAACAACAACAACCACGTCAAATAAACAACAACAACACCAACAACAACACCGTCAACAACAACAACAATGTCAAATAAACAACAACAATAACAACGTCAACAACAACAACAACAACGTCAAATAAACAACAACAACAACGTCAAATAAACAACAACAACAACAACAACAACGTGAAATAAACAACAACTATGTCAACAACAACAACAACATCAAATAAACAACAACAACAACGTCAAATAAACAACAACAACAATAACAACGTCAAATAAACAACAACAACAACAACACCGTCAAATAAACAACAACAACAGCGTCAAATAAACAACAACAACAACAACGTCAAATAAACAACAACAACAACAACGTCAAATAAACAACAACAACAACAACGTCAACACCAATAACAACAACGTCAAATAAACAACAACAACACCGTCAAATTAACAACAACAACAACAACGTGAAATAAACAATAACAACTATGTCAACAACAACAACAACAACATCAAATAAACAACAACAACAATAACAACGTCAATAACAACAACAACGTCAAATAAACAACAACAACCACGTCAAATAAACAACAACAACACCAACAACAACACCGTCAACAACAACAACAATGTCAAATAAACAACAACAACATCAAATAAACAACAACAACAACAACAACGTCAAATAAACAACAACAACAACCACGTCAAATAAACAACAACAACACCAACAACAACACCGTCAACAACAACAACAATGTCAAATAAACAACAACAACGTCAAATAAACAACAATGTCAAATAAACAACAACAATGTCAAATAAACAACAACAACATCAAATAAACAACAACAACAACAACATGAAATAAACAACAACAACTATGTCAACAACAACAACAACATCAAATAAACAACGACAACAACGTCAAATAAACAACACTAACAATAACAACGTCAAATAAACAACAATAACAACACCGTCAAATAAACAACAACAACAACGTCAAATAAACAACAACAACAACATCATCAAATAAACAACAACAACAACAACAACGTCAACAACAACAACGTCAAATAAACAACAACAACAACAACAACACCTATGTCAACAACAACAACAAAGTCAAATAAACAACACCAACAACGTCAACAATAACAACAACGTCAAATAAACAACAACAACAACAACGTCAAATAAACAACAACAACAACAACAACAACAACACCGTCAAATAAACAACAACAATAACAACGTCAAATAAACAACAACAACAACACCGTCAAATAAACAACAACAACAACAACAACGTCAAATAAACAACAACAACAACAACGTCAAATAAACAACAACAACAACAACGACGTCAACAACAACAACGTCAAATAAACAACAACAACAACAACAACAACATCTATGTCAACAACAATAACAAAGTCAAATAAACAACAACAACAATGTCAACAATAACAACAACGTCAAATAAACAACAACAACAACAACAACAACACCGTCAAATAAACAACAACAATAACAACGTCAAATAAACAACAACAACAACGTCAAATAAACAACAACAAAAACAACGTCAACAACAACAACAATGTCAAATAAACAACAACAATAACAACGTCAAAAACAACAACAACAACGTCAAATAAACAACAACAACAACAACGTCAAATAAACAATAACAACAAGAACAACAATGTCAAATAAACAACAACAACAACGTCAAATAAACAACAACAACAACAACAACGTCAACAACAACAACAACGTCAAATAAACAACAACAACAACAACGTCAAATAAACAACAACAAAAACAACAACAACATCAACAACAACAAAAACGTCAAATAAACAACAACAACAACAACAACGTCAACAACAACAACTACGTCAAATAAACAACAACAACGTCAAATAAACAATAACAACAACAACAACGTCAACAACAACAACGTCAAATAAACAACAACAAAAACGTCAACAACAACAACAATGTCAAATAAACAACAACAACAACAACACCGTCAACAACAACAACAATGTTAAATAAACAACAACAATAACAACAACGTCAAATACACAACAACAACAACTATGTCAACAACAACAATGTCAAATAAATAACAACAACAACAACAACAACAACGTCAAGTAAACAACAACAACAACAACAACAACGTCAAATAAACAACAACAACAACAACGTCAACAACAACAACAATGTCAACTACAACAACAACGTGAAATAAACAACATCAAATAAACAACAACGTCAAATAAACAATAACAACAACAACAATGTCAAATAAACAACAACAACGTCAAATAAACAACAACAACAATGTCAACAACAACAACAACGTCAAATAAACAACAACAACAACAACAAAACGTCAAATAAACAACAACAACAACAACAGCGTCAAATAAACAACAACAACAACAACAACAATAACAACAACAACAACAATGTCAAATAAACAATAACAACAACAACGTCAAATAAACAACAACAAAAACAACAACAACATCAATAACAACAAAAACGTCAAATAAATAACAACAACAACAATAAGAACAACGTCAACAACAACAACTACGTCAAATAAACAACAACAACAACGTCAAATAAACAATAACAACAACAACAACGTCAACAACAACAACGTCAAATAAACAACAACAACAACGTCAAATAAACAACAACAACGTCAAAGAAAGAACAACAACAACAACAACAACGTCAAATAAACAACAAGAACGTCAACAACAACAACAACAATGTCAAATAAACAACAACAACAACATCGTTAACAACAACCACAATGTCAAATAAACAACAACAACAACGTCAAATAAACAACAACAACAACAATGTCAACACCAACAACATCAACAACAACGTCAAATAAACAACAACAACAACAACAACGACGTCAACACCAACAACAACAACGTCAAATAAACAACAACAACACCGTCAAATAAACAACAACGTGAAATAAACAATAACAACTATGTCAACAACAACAACAACATCAAATAAACAACAACAATAATAACAACGTCAATAACAACAACAATGTCAAATAAACAACAACAACAACAACAACAACATCAAATAAACAACAACAACAACGTCAAATAAACAACAACAACAATAACAACGTCAAATAAACAACAACAACAACACCGTCAAATAAACAACAACAACAACGTCAAATAAACAACAACAACAACAACGTCAAATAAACAACAACAACAACAACCACGTCAACAACAACAACAACGTCAAATAAACAACAACAACAACAACAACACCTATGTCAACAACAACAAAGTCAAATAAACAACAACAACAACAACAACGTCAACAATTACAACAACGTCAAATAAACAACAACAATAACAACAACGTCAAATAAACAACAACAACAACAACAACACCGTCAAATAAACAACAATAATAACAACGTCAAATAAACAACAACAACAACAACGTCAAATAAACAACAACAAAAACAACGTCAACAACAACAACAACGTCAAATAAACAACAACAATAACAACGTCAAAAACAACAATAACAACGTCAAATAAACAACAAAAACAACGTCAAATAAACAATAACAACAAGAACAACAATGTCAAATAAACAACAACAACAACAACGTCAAATAAACAACAACAACAACAACAACGTCAACAACAAAAACAATGTCAAATAAACAACAACAACAACGTCAAATAAACAATAACAACAACATCAACGTCAAATAAACAACAACAACAACGTCAAATAAACAACAACAACAACGTCAAATAAACAACAACAACAACAACACCGTTAAATAAACAACAACAACAACGTCAAATAAACAACAACAACAACAACGTCAAATAAACAACAACAACAACAACACCGTCAAATAAACAACAACAACAACGTCAAATAAACAACAACAACAACAACAACATCAAATAAACAACAACAACAACAACCACGTCAACAACAACAACGTCAAATAAACAACAACAACAACAACAACACCTATGTCAACAACAACAACAAAGTCAAATAAACAACAACAACAACGTCAACAATAACAACAACGTCAAATAAACAACAACAACAACAACGTCAAATAAACAACAACAACAACAACACCGTCAAATAAACAACAACAATAACAACGTCAAATAAACAACAATAACAACAACACCGTCAAATAAACAACAACAACAACAATGTCAAATAAACAACAACAACAACAACGTCAAATAAACAACAACAACCACGTCAACAACAACAACGTCAAATAAACAACAACAACAACAACAACAACAACACCGTCAAATAAACAACAACAATAACAACGTCAAATAAACAACAACAACAACAACAATAACGTCAAATAAACAACAACAAAAACAACGTCAACAACAACAACAACGTCAAATAAACAACAACAATAACAACGTCAAAAACAACAATAACAACGTCAAATAAACAACAACAACAACAACAACATCAAATAAACAATAACAACAAGAACAACAATGTCAAATAAACAACAACAACAACGTCAAATAAACAACAACAACATCAACAACGTCAACAACAACAACAACATCAAATAAACAACAACAACAACAACGTCAAATAAACAACAACAAAAACAACAACAACATCAACAACAACAAAAACGTCAAATAAACAACAACAACAACAACGTCAACAACAACAACTACGTCAAATAAACAACAACAACAACGTCAAATAAACAATAACAACAACAACAACGTCAACAACAACGTCAAATAAACAACAACAACAACGTCAAATAAACAACAACAACAACGTCAAATAAACAACAACAACAACACCGTCAAATAAACAACAACAACAACAACGTGAAATAAACAATAACAACTATGTTAACAACAACAACAACATCAAATAAACAACAACAACAATAACAACGTCAACAACAACAACAGCGTCAAATAAACAACAACAACCACGTCAAATAAACAACAACAACACCAACAACAACACCGTCAACAACAACAACAATGTCAAATAAACAACAACAACGTCAAATAAACAACAACAACAACAACGTCAAATGAACAACAACAACAACAACGTCAAATAAACAACAACAACAACGTCAAATAAACAACAACAACAACAACGTCAACACCAATAACAACAACGTCAAATAAACAACAACAACACCGTCAAATTAACAACAACAACAACAACGTGAAATAAACAATAACAACTATGTCAACAACAACAACAACATCAAATAAACAACAACAACAATAACAACGTCAATAACAACAACAACGTCAAATAAACAACAACAACCACGTCAAATAAACAACAACAACACCAACAACAACACCGTCAACAACAACAACAATGTCAAATAAACAACAACAACATCAAATAAACAACAACAACAACAACAACGTCAAATAAACAACAACAACAACCACGTCAAATAAACAACACCAACAACAACACCGTCAACAACAACAACAATGTCAAATAAACAACAACAACGTCAAATAAACAACAATGTCAAATAAACAACAACAATGTCAAATAAACAACAACAACATCAAATAAACAACAACAACAACAACGTGAAATAAACAACAACAACTATGTCAACAACAACAACAACATCAAATAAACAACGACAACAACGTCAAATAAACAACACTAACAATAACAACGTCAAATAAACAACAATAACAACACCGTCAAATAAACAACAACAACAACGTCAAATAAACAACAACAACAACATCATCAAATAAACAACAACAACAACAACAACAACGTCAACAACAACAACGTCAAATAAACAACAACAACAACAACAACAACACCTATGTCAACAACAACAACAAAGTCAAATAAACAACAACAACAACGTCAACAATAACAACAACGTCAAATAAACAACAACAACAACAACGTCAAATAAACAACAACAACAACAACAACAACACCGTCAAATAAACAACAACAATAACAACGTCAAATAAACAACAACAACAACACCGTCAAATAAACAACAACAACAACGTCAAATAAACAACAACAACAACAACAACGTTAAATAAACAACAACAACAACAACGACGTCAACAACAACAACGTCAAATAAACAACAACAACAACAACAACATCTATGTCAACAACAATAACAAAGTCAAATAAACAACAACAACAATGTCAACAATAACAACAACGTCAAATAAACAACAACAACAACAACAACACCGTCAAATAAACAACAACAATAACAACGTCAAATAAACAACAACAACAACGTCAAATAAACAACAACAAAAACAACGTCAACAACAACAACAATGTCAAATAAACAACAACAATAACAACGTCAAAAACAACAACAACAACGTCAAATAAACAACAACAACAACGTCAAATAAACAATAACAACAAGAACAACAATGTCAAATAAACAACAACAACAACATCAAATAAACAACAACAACAACAACAACAACGTCAACAACAACAACAACGTCAAATAAACAACAACAACAACAACGTCAAATAAACAACAACAAAAACAACAACAACATCAACAACAACAAAAACGTCAAATAAACAACAACAACAATAACGTCAACAACAACAACTACGTCAAATAAACAACAACAACGTCAAATAAACAATAACAACAACAACAACGTCAACAACAACAACGTCAAATAAACAACAACAACAACGTCAAATAAACAACAACAAAAACGTCAACAACAACAACAATGTCAAATAAACAACAACAACAACAACACCGTCAACAACAACAACAATGTCAAATAAACAACAACAATAACAACAACGTCAAATACACAACAACAACAACTATGTCAACAATAACAATGTCAAATAAACAACAACAACAACAACAACAACGTCAAGTAAACAACAACAACAACAACAACAACAACGTCAAATAAACAACAACAACAACAACGTCAACAACAACAACAATGTCAACTACAACAACAACGTGAAATAAACAACATCAAATAAACAACAACGTCAAATAAACAATAACAACAACAATGTCAAATAAACAACAACAACGTCAAATAAACAACAACAACAATGTCAACAACAACAACAACGTCAAATAAACAACAACAACAACAACAAAACGTCAAATAAACAACAACAACAACAGCGTCAAATAAACAACAACAACAACAACAACAACAATAACAACAACAACAACAATGTCAAATAAACAACAACAACAACAACGTCAAATAAACAACAACAAAAACAACAACAACATCAATAACAACAAAAACGTCAAATAAACAACAACAACAACAATAACAACAACGTCAACAACAACAACTACGTCAAATAAACAACAACAACAACGTCAAATAAACAATAACAACAACAACAACGTCAACAACAACAACGTCAAATAAACAACAACAACAACAATGTTAAATAAACAACAACAATAACAACAACGTCAAATACACAACAACAACAACTATGTCAACAACAACAATGTCAAATAAATAACAACAACAACAACAACAACAACGTCAAGTAAACAACAACAACAACAACAACAACGTCAAATAAACAACAACAACAACAACGTCAACAACAACAACAATGTCAACTACAACAACAACGTGAAATAAACAACATCAAATAAACAACAACGTCAAATAAACAATAACAACAACAACAATGTCAAATAAACAACAACAACGTCAAATAAACAACAACAACAATGTCAACAACAACAACAACGTCAAATAAACAACAACAACAACAACAAAACGTCAAATAAACAACAACAACAACAACAGCGTCAAATAAACAACAACAACAACAACAACAACAATAACAACAACAACAACAATGTCAAATAAACAACAACAACAACAACGTCAAATAAACAACAACAAAAACAACAACAACATCAATAACAACAAAAACGTCAAATAAACAACAACAACAACAATAAGAACAACGTCAACAACAACAACTACGTCAAATAAACAACAACAACAACGTCAAATAAACAATAACAACAACAACAACGTCAACAACAACAACGTCAAATAAACAACAACAACAACGTCAAATAAACAACAACAACGTCAAAGAAAGAACAACAACAACAACAACAACGTCAAATAAACAACAAGAACGTCAACAACAACAACAACAATGTCAAATAAACAACAACAACAACATCGTTAACAACAACCACAATGTCAAATAAACAACAACAACAACGTCAAATAAACAACAACAACAACAATGTCAACACCAACAACATCAACAACAACGTCAAATAAACAACAACAACAACAACAACGACGTCAACACCAACAACAACAACGTCAAATAAACAACAACAACACCGTCAAATAAACAACAACGTGAAATAAACAATAACAACTATGTCAACAACAACAACAACATCAAATAAACAACAACAATAATAACAACGTCAATAACAACAACAATGTCAAATAAACAACAACAACAACAACAACAACAACATCAAATAAACAACAACAACAACGTCAAATAAACAACAACAACAATAACAACGTCAAATAAACAACAACAACAACACCGTCAAATAAACAACAACAACAACGTCAAATAAACAACAACAACAACAACGTCAAATAAACAACAACAACAACAACCACGTCAACAACAACAACAACGTCAAATAAACAACAACAACAACAACAACAACACCTATGTCAACAACAACAAAGTCAAATAAACAACAACAACAACAACAACGTCAACAATTACAACAACGTCAAATAAACAACAACAATAACAACAACGTCAAATAAACAACAACAACAACAACAACAACACCGTCAAATAAACAACAATAATAACAACGTCAAATAAACAACAACAACAACAACGTCAAATAAACAACAACAAAAACAACGTCAACAACAACAACAACGTCAAATAAACAACAACAATAACAACGTCAAAAACAACAATAACAACGTCAAATAAACAACAAAAACAACGTCAAATAAACAATAACAACAAGAACAACAATGTCAAATAAACAACAACAACAACGTCAAATAAACAACAACAACAACAACAACGTCAACAACAACAACAACGTCAAATAAACAACAACAACAACAACGTCAAATAAACAACAACAACAACAACAACGTCAACAACAAAAACAATGTCAAATAAACAACAACAACAACGTCAAATAAACAATAACAACAACATCAACGTCAAATAAACAACAACAACAACGTCAAATAAACAACAACAACAACGTCAAATAAACAACAACAACAACAACACCGTTAAATAAACAACAACAACAACGTCAAATAAACAACAACAACAACGTCAAATAAACAACAACAACAACAACACCGTCAAATAAACAACAACAACAACGTCAAATAAACAACAACAACAACAACAACATCAAATAAACAACAACAACAACAACCACGTCAACAACAACAACGTCAAATAAACAACAACAACAACAACAACACCTATGTCAACAACAACAACAAAGTCAAATAAACAACAACAACAACGTCAACAATAACAACAACGTCAAATAAACAACAACAACAACAACATCAAATAAACAACAACAACAACAACACCGTCAAATAAACAACAACAATAACAACGTCAAATAAACAACAATAACAACAACACCGTCAAATAAACAACAACAACAACAATGTCAAATAAACAACAACAACAACAACGTCAAATAAACAACAACAACCACGTCAACAACAACAACGTCAAATAAACAACAACAACAACAACAACACCGTCAAATAAACAACAACAATAACAACGTCAAATAAACAACAACAACAACAATAACGTCAAATAAACAACAACAAAAACAACGTCAACAACAACAACAACGTCAAATAAACAACAACAATAACAACGTCAAAAACAACAATAACAACGTCAAATAAACAACAACAACAACAACAACATCAAATAAACAATAACAACAAGAACAACAATGTCAAATAAACAACAACAACAACGTCAAATAAACAACAACAACATCAACAACGTCAACAACAACAACAACATCAAATAAACAACAACAACAACAACGTCAAATAAACAACAACAAAAACAACAACAACATCAACAACAACAAAAACGTCAAATAAACAACAACAACAACAACGTCAACAACAACAACTACGTCAAATAAACAACAACAACAACGTCAAATAAACAATAACAACAACAACAACGTCAACAACAACGTCAAATAAACAACAACAACAACGTCAAATAAACAACAACAACAACGTCAAATAAACAACAACAACAACACCGTCAAATAAACAACAACAACAACAACGTGAAATAAACAATAACAACTATGTTAACAACAACAACAACATCAAATAAACAACAACAACAATAACAACGTCAACAACAACAACAGCGTCAAATAAACAACAACAACCACGTCAAATAAACAACAACAACACCAACAACAACACCGTCAACAACAACAACAATGTCAAATAAACAACAACAACGTCAAATAAACAACAACAACAACAACGTCAAATGAACAACAACAACAACAACGTCAAATAAACAACAACAACAACGTCAAATAAACAACAACAACAACAACGTCAACACCAATAACAACAACGTCAAATAAACAACAACAACACCGTCAAATTAACAACAACAACAACAACGTGAAATAAACAATAACAACTATGTCAACAACAACAACAACATCAAATAAACAACAACAACAATAACAACGTCAATAACAACAACAACGTCAAATAAACAACAACAACCACGTCAAATAAACAACAACAACACCAACAACAACACCGTCAACAACAACAACAATGTCAAATAAACAACAACAACATCAAATAAACAACAACAACAACAACAACGTCAAATAAACAACAACAACAACCACGTCAAATAAACAACACCAACAACAACACCGTCAACAACAACAACAATGTCAAATAAACAACAACAACGTCAAATAAACAACAATGTCAAATAAACAACAACAATGTCAAATAAACAACAACAACATCAAATAAACAACAACAACAACAACGTGAAATAAACAACAACAACTATGTCAACAACAACAACAACATCAAATAAACAACGACAACAACGTCAAATAAACAACACTAACAATAACAACGTCAAATAAACAACAATAACAACACCGTCAAATAAACAACAACAACAACGTCAAATAAACAACAACAACAACATCATCAAATAAACAACAACAACAACAACAACAACGTCAACAACAACAACGTCAAATAAACAACAACAACAACAACAACAACACCTATGTCAACAACAACAACAAAGTCAAATAAACAACAACAACAACGTCAACAATAACAACAACGTCAAATAAACAACAACAACAACAACAACGTCAAATAAACAACAACAACAACAACAACAACACCGTCAAATAAACAACAACAATAACAACGTCAAATAAACAACAACAACAACACCGTCAAATAAACAACAACAACAACGTCAAATAAACAACAACAACAACAACAACGTTAAATAAACAACAACAACAACAACGACGTCAACAACAACAACGTCAAATAAACAACAACAACAACAACAACATCTATGTCAACAACAATAACAAAGTCAAATAAACAACAACAACAATGTCAACAATAACAACAACGTCAAATAAACAACAACAACAACAACAACAACACCGTCAAATAAACAACAACAATAACAACGTCAAATAAACAACAACAACAACGTCAAATAAACAACAACAAAAACAACGTCAACAACAACAACAATGTCAAATAAACAACAACAATAACCACGTCAAAAACAACAACAACAACGTCAAATAAACAACAACAACAACGTCAAATAAACAATAACAACAAGAACAACAATGTCAAATAAACAACAACAACAACGTCAAATAAACAACAACAACAACAACAACAACGTCAACAACAACAACAACGTCAAATAAACAACAACAACAACAACGTCAAATAAACAACAACAAAAACAACAACAACATCAACAACAACAAAAACGTCAAATAAACAACAACAACAATAACGTCAACAACAACAACTACGTCAAATAAACAACAACAACGTCAAATAAACAATAACAACAACAACAACGTCAACAACAACAACGTCAAATAAACAACAACAACAACGTCAAATAAACAACAACAAAAACGTCAACAACAACAACAATGTCAAATAAACAACAACAACAACAACACCGTCAACAACAACAACAATGTCAAATAAACAACAACAATAACAACAACGTCAAATACACAACAACAACAACTATGTCAACAATAACAATGTCAAATAAACAACAACAACAACAACAACAACGTCAAGTAAACAACAACAACAACAACAACAACAACGTCAAATAAACAACAACAACAACAACGTCAACAACAACAACAATGTCAACTACAACAACAACGTGAAATAAACAACATCAAATAAACAACAACGTCAAATAAACAATAACAACAACAATGTCAAATAAACAACAACAACGTCAAATAAACAACAACAACAATGTCAACAACAACAACAACGTCAAATAAACAACAACAACAACAACAAAACGTCAAATAAACAACAACAACAACAGCGTCAAATAAACAACAACAACAACAACAACAATAACAACAACAACAACAATGTCAAATAAACAACAACAACAACAACGTCAAATAAACAACAACAAAAACAACAACAACATCAATAACAACAAAAACGTCAAATAAACAACAACAACAACAATAACAACAACGTCAACAACAACAACTACGTCAAATAAACAACAACAACAACGTCAAATAAACAATAACAACAACAACAACGTCAACAACAACAACGTCAAATAAACAACAACAACAACGTCAAATAAACAACAACAACGTCAAAGAAAGAACAACAACAACAACAATGTCAAATAAACAACAAGAACGTCAACAACAACAACAACAATGTCAAATAAACAACAACAACAACATCGTTAACAACAACCACAATGTCAAATAAACAACAACAACAACGTCAAATAAACAACAACAACAACAACAATGTCAACACCAACAACATCAACAACAACGTCAAATAAACAAAACCAACAACAACGACGTCAACACCAACAACAACAACGTCAAATAAACAACAACAACACCGTCAAATAAACAACAACGTGAAATAAACAATAACAACTATGTCAACAACAACAACAACATCAAATAAACAACAACAATAATAACAACGTCAATAACAACAACAATGTCAAATAAACAACAACAACAACAACAACGACAACAACAACAACAACAACATCAAATAAACAACAACAACAACGTCAAATAAACAACAACAACAATAACAACGTCAAATAAACAACAACAACAACACCGTCAAATAAACAACAACAACAACAACGTCAAATAAACAACAACAACAACAACGTCAAATAAACAACAACAACAACAACCACGTCAACAACAACAACAACGTCAAATAAACAACAACAACAACAACAACACCTATGTCAACAACAACAAAGTCAAATAAACAACAACAACAACAACAACAACGTCAACAATTACAACAACGTCAAATAAACAACAACAATAACAACAACGTCAAATAAACAACAACAACAACAACAACAACAACACCGTCAAATAAACAACAACAATAACAACGTCAAATAAACAACAACAACAACGTCAAATAAACAACAACAAAAACAACGTCAACAACAACAACAACGTCAAATAAACAACAACAATAACAACGTCAAAAACAACAATAACAACGTCAAATAAACAACAAAAACAACGTCAAATAAACAATAACAACAAGAACAACAATGTCAAATAAACAACAACAACAACAACGTCAACAACAAAAACAACGTCAAATAAACAACAACAACAACGTCAAATAAACAATAACAACAACATCAACGTCAAATAAACAACAACAACAACGTCAAATAAACAACAACAACAACGTCAAATAAACAACAACAACAACAACACCGTCAAATAAACAACAACAACAACGTCAAATAAACAACAACAACAACAACAACAACATCAAATAAACAACAACAACAACAACCACGTCAACAACAACAACGTCAAATAAACAACAACAACAACAACAACACCTATGTGAACAACAACAACAAAGTCAAATAAACAACAACAACAACGTCAACAATAACAACAACGTCAAATAAACAACAACAACAACAACGTCAAATAAACAACAACAACAACAACACCGTCAAATAAACAACAACAATAACAACGTCAAATAAACAACAACAACAACACCGTCAAATAAACAACAACAACAACAACGTCAAATAAACAACAACAACAACAACAACGTCAAATAAACAACAACAACAACAACGACGTCAACAACAACAACGTCAAATAAACAACAACAACAACAACAACATCTATGTCAACAACAATAACAAAGTCAAATAAACAACAACAACAATGTCAACAATAACAACAACGTCAAATAAACAACAACAACAACAACAACACCGTCAAATAAACAACAACAATAACAACGTCAAATAAACAACAACAACAACGTCAAATAAACAACAACAAAAACAACGTCAACAACAACAACAATGTCAAATAAACAACAACAATAACAACGTCAAAAACAACAACAACAACGTCAAATAAACAACAACAACAACGTCAAATAAACAATAACAACAAGAACAACAATGTCAAATAAACAACAACAACAACGTCAAATAAACAACAACAACAACAACAACAACGTCAACAACAACAACAACGTCAAATAAACAACAACAACAACAACGTCAAATAAACAACAACAAAAACAACAACAACATCAACAACAACAAAAACATCAAATAAACAACGACAACACGTCAAATAAACAACACTAACAATAACAACGTCAAATAAACAACAATAACAACACCGTCAAATAAACAACAACAACAACGTCAAATAAACAACAACAACAACATCATCAAATAAACAACAACAACAACAACAACGTCAACAACAACAACGTCAAATAAACAATAACAACAACAACACCTATGTCAACAACAACAACAAAGTCAAATAAACAACAACAACAACGTCAACAATAACAACAACGTCAAATAAACAACAACAACAACAACGTCAAATAAACAACAACAACAACAACAACAACACCGTCAAATAAACAACAACAATAACAACGTCAAATAAACAACAACAACAACACCGTCAAATAAACAACAACAACAACAACGTCAAATAAACAACAACAACAACAACAACAACGTCAAATAAACAACAACAACAACAACGACGTCAACAACAACAACGTCAAATAAACAACAACAACAACAACAACATCTATGTCAACAACAATAACAAAGTCAAATAAACAACAACAACAATGTCAACAATAACAACAACGTCAAATAAACAACAACAACAACAACAACACCGTCAAATAAACAACAACAATAACAACGTCAAATAAACAACAACAACAACGTCAAATAAACAACAACAAAAACAACGTCAACAACAACAACAATGTCAAATAAACAACAATAATAACAACGTCAAAAACAACAACAACAACGTCAAATAAACAACAACAACAACGTCAAATAAACAATAACAACAAGAACAACAATGTCAAATAAACAACAACAACAACGTCAAATAAACAACAACAACAACAACAACGTCAACAACAACAACAACGTCAAATAAACAACAACAACAACAACGTCAAATAAACAACAACAAAAACAACAACAACATCAACAACAACAAAAACGTCAAATAAACAACAACAACAACAACGTCAACAACAACAACTACGTCAAATAAACAACAACAACGTCAAATAAACAATAACAACAACAACAACGTCAACAACAACAACGTCAAATAAACAACAACAACAACGTCAAATAAACAACAACAAAAACGTCAACAACAACAACAATGTCAAACAAAACAACAACAACAACAACAACACCGTCAACAACAACAACAACAATGTCAAATAAACAACAACAATAACAACAACGTCAAATACACAACAACAACAACTATGTCAACAACAACAATGTCAAATAAACAACAACAACAACAACAACGTCAAGTAAACAACAACAACAACAACAACGTCAAATAAACAACAACAACAACAACGTCAACAACAACAACAATGTCAACTACAACAACAACGTGAAATAAACAACATCAAATAAACAACAACGTCAAATAAACAATAACAACAACAACAATGTCAAATAAACAACAACAACGTCAAATAAACAACAACAACAATGTCAACAACAACAACAACGTCAAATAAACAACAACAACAACAACAAAACGTCAAATAAACAACAACAACAGCTTCAAATAAACAACAACAACAACAACAATAATAACAACAACAACAATGTCAAATAAACAACAACAACAACAACGTCAAATAAACAACAACAAAAACAACAACAACATCAATAACAACAAAAACGTCAAATAAACAACAACAACAACAATAACAACAACGTCAACAACAACAACTACGTCAAATAAACAACAACAACAACGTCAAATAATCAATAACAACAACAACAACGTCAACAACAACAACGTCAAATAAACAACAACAACAACGTCAAATAAACAACAACAACGTCAAAGAAAGAACAACAACAACAACAACAACGTCAAATAAACAACAACAACGTCAACAACAACAACAACAATGTCAAATAAACAACAACAACAACATCGTTAACAACAACCACAATGTCAAATAAACAACAACAACAACGTCAAATAAACAACAACAACAACAATGTCAACACCAACAACATCAACAACAACGTCAAATAAACAACAACAACAACAACGACGTCAACACCAACAACAACAACGTCAAATAAACAACAACAACACCGTCAAATAAACAACAACGTGAAATAAACAATAACAACTATGTCAACAACAACAACAACAACATCAAATAAACAACAACAATAATAACAACGTCAATAACAACAACAACGTCAAATAAACAACAACAACCACGTCAAATAAACAACAACAACAACACCGTCAACAACAACAACAATGTCAAATAAACAACAACAACGTCAAATAAACAACAACAACAACAACGTCAACAACAACAACAACAATGTCAAATAAACAACAACAACAACACCGTCAAATAAACAACAACAACAACAACGTGAAATAAACAATAACAACTATGTTAACAACAACAACAACATCAAATAAACAACAACAACAATAACAACGTCAACAACAACAACAGCGTCAAATAAACAACAACAACCACGTCAAATATACAACAACAACACCAACAACAACACCGTCAACAACAACAACAATGTCAAATAAACAACAACAACGTCAAATAAACAACAACAACAACAACGTCAAATGAACAACAACAACAACCACGTCAAATAAACAACAACAACACCAACAACAACACCGTCAACAACAACAACAATGTCAAATAAACAACAACAACGTCAAATAAACAACAACAATAACAACGTCAACAACAACAACAACAACGTCAAATAAACAACAACAACAACGTCAAATAAACAACAACAACAACAACGTGAAATAAACAACAACTATGTCAACAACAACAACAACATCAAATAAACAACAACAACAACGTCAAATAAACAACAACAACAATAACAACGTCAAATAAACAACAACAACAACACCGTCAAATAAACAACAACAACAGCGTCAAATAAACAACAACAACAACAACGTCAAATAAACAACAACAACAACGTCAAATAAAAAACAACAACAACAACGTCAACACCAATAACAACAACGTCAAATAAACAACAACAACACCGTCAAATTAACAACAACAACAACAACAACGTGAAATAAACAATAACAACTATGTCAACAACAACAACAACATCAAATAAACAACAACAACAACAATAACAACGTCAATAACAACAACAACGTCAAATAAACAACAACAACCACGTCAAATAAACAACAACAACACCAACAACAACACCGTCAACAACAACAACAATGTCAAATAAACAACAACAACGTCAAATAAACAACAACAACAACAACAACGTCAAATAAACAACAACAACAACCACGTCAAATAAACAACAACAACACAAACAAAAACACCGTCAACAACAACAACAATGTCAAATAAACAACAACAACGTCAAATAAACAACAATGTCAAATAAACAACAACAATGTCAAATACACAACAACAACATCAAATAAACAACAACAACAACAACGTGAAATAAACAACAACAACTATGTCAACAACAACAACAACATCAAATAAACAACGACAACAACGTCAAATAAACAACACTAACAATAACAACGTCAAATAAACAACAATAACAACACCGTCAAATAAACAACAACAACAACGTCAAATAAACAACAACAACAACATCATCAAATAAACAACAACAACAACAACGTCAACAACAACAACGTCAAATAAACAACAACAACAACAACAACAACACCTATGTCAACAACAACAACAAAGTCAGATAAACAACAACAACAACGTCAACAATAACAACAACGTCAAATAAACAACAACAACAACAACGTCAAATAAACAACAACAACAACAACAACAACAACACCGTCAAATAAACAACAACAATAACAACGTCAAATAAACAACAACAACAACACCGTCAAAGAAACAACAACAACAACAACGTCAAATAAACAACAACAACAACAACAACGTCAAATAAACAACAACAACAACGACGACGTCAACAACAACAACGTCAAATAAACAACAACAACAACAACAACATCTATGTCAACAACAATAACAAAGTCAAATAAACAACAACAACAATGTCAACAATAACAACAACGTCAAATAAACAACAACAACAACAACACCGTCAAATAAACAACAACAATAACAACGTCAAATAAACAACAACAACAACGTCAAATAAACAACAACAAAAACAACGTCAACAACAACAACAATGTCAAATAAACAACAACAATAACAACGTCAAAAACAACAACAACAACGTCAAATAAACAACAACAACAACGTCAAATAAACAATAACAACAAGAACAACAATGTCAAATAAACAACAACAACAACGTCAAATAAACAACAACAACAACAACAACAACGTCAACAACAACAACAACGTCAAATAAACAACAACAACAACAACGTCAAATAAACAACAACAAAAACAACAACAACATCAACAACAACAAAAACGTCAAATAAACAACAACAACAACAACGTCAACAACAACAACTACGTCAAATAAACAACAACAACGTCAAATAAACAATAACAACAACAACAACGTCAACAACAACAACGTCAACAACAACAACGTCAAATAAACAACAACAACAACGTCAAATAAACAACAACAAAAACGTCAACAACAACAACAATGTCAAATAAACAACAACAACAACACCGTCAACAACAACAACAATGTCAAATAAACAACAACAATAACAACAACGTCAAATACACAACAACAACAACTATGTCAACAACAACAATGTCAAATAAACAACAACAACAACAACAACAACGTCAAGTAAACAACAACAACAACAACAACAACAACGTCAAATAAACAACAACAACAACAACGTCAACAACAACAACAATGTCAACTACAACAACAACGTGAAATAAACAACATCAAATAAACAACAACGTCAAATAAATAATAACAACAACAACAATGTCAAATAAACAACAACAACGTCAAATAAACAACAACAACAATGTCAACAACAACAACAACGTCAAATAAACAACAACAACAACAACAAAACGTCAAATAAACAACAACAACAACAACAGCGTCAAATAAACAACAACAACAACAACAACAACAATAACAACAACAACAACAATGTCAAATAAACAACAACAACAACAACGTCAAATAAACAACAACAAAAACAACAACAACATCAATAACAACAAAAACGTTAAATAAACAACAACAACAACAATAACAACAACGTCAACAACAACAACTACGTCAAATAAACAACAACAACAACGTCAAATAAACAATAACAACAACAACAACGTCAACAACAACAACGTCAAATAAACAACAACAACAACGTCAAATAAACAACAACAACGTCAAAGAAAGAACAACAACAACAACAACAATGTCAAATAAACAACAACAACGTCAACAACAACAACAACAATGTCAAATAAACAACAACAACAACAACATCGTTAACAACAACCACAATGTCAAATAAACAACAACAACAACGTCAAATAAACAACAACAACAACAATGTCAACTCCAACAACATCAACAACAACGTCAAATAAACAACAACAACAACAACGACGTCAACACCAACAACAACAACGTCAAATAAACAACAACAACACCGTCAAATAAACAACAACGTGAAATAAACAATAACAACTATGTCAACAACAACAACAACATCAAATAAACAACAACAATAATAACAACGTCAATAACAACAACAACGTCAAATAAACAACAACAACCACGTCAAATAAACAACAACAACACCAACAACAACACCGTCAACAACAACAACAATGTCAAATAAACAACAACAACGTCAAATAAACAACAACAACAACAACGTCAAATGAACAACAACAACAACCACGTCAAATAAACAACAACAACACCAACAACAACACCGTCAACAACAACAACAGTGTCAAATAAACAACAACAACGTCAAATAAACAACAACAACAACAACGTCAACACCAATAACAACAACGTTAAATAAACAACAACAACACCGTCAAATAAACAACAACAACAACAACAACAACGTGAAATAAACAATAACAACTATGTCAACAACAACAACAACATCAAATAAACAACAACAACAATAACAACGTCAACAACAACAACGTCAAATAAACAACAACAACCACGTCAAATAAACAACAACAACACCAACAACACCGTCAACAACAACAACAATGTCAAATAAACAACAACAACGTCAAATAAACAACAACAACAACAACAACAACAACAACGTCAAATAAACAACAACAACAACCACGTCAAATAAACAACAACAACACCAACAACAACACCGTCAACAACAACAACAACAATGTCAAATAAACAACAACAACGTCAAATAAACAACAACAACAACAACGTCAACAACAACAACAACAATTTCAAATAAACAACAACAACAACAACGTCAAATAAACAACAACAAAAAACAACAACGTGAAATAAACAACAACAACTATGTCAACAACAACAACAACATCAAATAAACAACGACAACAACGTCAAATAAACAACAACAACAATAACAACGTCAAATAAACAACAACAACAACACCGTCAAATAAACAACAACAACAACGTCAAATAAACAACAACAACAACAACAACAACGTCAAATAAACAACAACAACAACAACAACCACGTCAACAACAACAACGTCAAATAAACAACAACAACAACAACAACAACAACACCTATGTCAACAACAACAACAAAGTCAAATAAACAACAACAACAACAACGTCAAATAAACAACAACAACAACAACAACACAGTCAAATAAACAACAACAATAACAACATCAAATAAACAACAACAACAACGTCAAATAAACAACAACGAAAACAACGTCAACAACAACAACGTCAAATAAACAACAACAATAACAACGTCAAAAACAACAACAACAACGTCAAATAAACAACAACAACAACGTCAAATAAACAATAACAACAAGAACAACAATGTCAAATAAACAACAACAACAACGTCAAATAAACAACAACAATAACAACGTCAACAACAACAACGTCAAATAAACAACAACAACAACGTCAAATAAACAACAACAACGTCAAATAAACAACAACAACAATGTCAACAACAACAACAACGTCAAATAAACAACAACAACAACAACAAAACGTCAAATAAACAACAACAACAGCTTCAAATAAACAACAACAACAACAACAATAATAACAACAACAACAATGTCAAATAAACAACAACAACAACAACGTCAAATAAACAACAACAAAAACAACAACAACATCAATAACAACAAAAACGTTAAATAAACAACAACAACAACAATAACAACAACGTCAACAACAACAACTACGTCAAATAAACAACAACAACAACGTCAAATAAACAATAACAACAACAACAACGTCAACAACAACAACGTCAAATAAACAACAACAACAACGTCAAATAAACAACAACAACGTCAAAGAAAGAACAACAACAACAACAACAATGTCAAATAAACAACAACAACGTCAACAACAACAACAACAATGTCAAATAAACAACAACAACAACAACATCGTTAACAACAACCACAATGTCAAATAAACAACAACAACAACGTCAAATAAACAACAACAACAACAATGTCAACTCCAACAACATCAACAACAACGTCAAATAAACAACAACAACAACAACGACGTCAACACCAACAACAACAACGTCAAATAAACAACAACAACACCGTCAAATAAACAACAACGTGAAATAAACAATAACAACTATGTCAACAACAACAACAACATCAAATAAACAACAACAATAATAACAACGTCAATAACAACAACAACGTCAAATAAACAACAACAACCACGTCAAATAAACAACAACAACACCAACAACAACACCGTCAACAACAACAACAATGTCAAATAAACAACAACAACGTCAAATAAACAACAACAACAACAACGTCAAATGAACAACAACAACAACCACGTCAAATAAACAACAACAACACCAACAACAACACCGTCAACAACAACAACAATGTCAAATAAACAACAACAACGTCAAATAAACAACAACAACAACAACGTCAACACCAATAACAACAACGTTAAATAAACAACAACAACACCGTCAAATAAACAACAACAACAACAACAACGTGAAATAAACAATAACAACTATGTCAACAACAACAACAACATCAAATAAACAACAACAACAATAACAACGTCAACAACAACAACGTCAAATAAACAACAACAACCACGTCAAATAAACAACAACAACACCAACAACACCGTCAACAACAACAACAATGTCAAATAAACAACAACAACGTCAAATAAACAACAACAACAACAACAACAACAACGTCAAATAAACAACAACAACAACCACGTCAAATAAACAACAACAACACCAACAACAACACCGTCAACAACAACAACAACAATGTCAAATAAACAACAACAACGTCAAATAAACAACAACAACAACAACGTCAACAACAACAACAACAATTTCAAATAAACAACAACAACAACAACGTCAAATAAACAACAACAAAAAACAACAACGTGAAATAAACAACAACAACTATGTCAACAACAACAACAACATCAAATAAACAACGACAACAACGTCAAATAAACAACAACAACAATAACAACGTCAAATAAACAACAACAACAACAACACCGTCAAATAAACAACAACAACAACGTCAAATAAACAACAACAACAACAACAACAACGTCAAATAAACAACAACAACAACAACAACCACGTCAACAACAACAACGTCAAATAAACAACAACAACAACAACAACAACAACACCTATGTCAACAACAACAACAAAGTCAAATAAACAACAACAACAACAACGTCAAATAAACAACAACAACAACAACAACACAGTCAAATAAACAACAACAATAACAACATCAAATAAACAACAACAACAACAACAACGTCAAATAAACAACAACGAAAACAACGTCAACAACAACAACGTCAAATAAACAACAACAATAACAACGTCAAAAACAACAACAACAACGTCAAATAAACAACAACAACAACGTCAAATAAACAATAACAACAAGAACAACAATGTCAAATAAACAACAACAACAACGTCAAATAAACAACAACAATAACAACGTCAACAACAACAACGTCAAATAAACAACAACAACAACGTCAAATAAACAACAACAAAAACAACAACAACAACATCAACAACAACAAAAACGTCAAATAAACAACAACAACAACAATGTCAACAACAACAACTACGTCAAATAAACAACAACAACAACGTCAAATAAACAACAACAACAACAACGTCAAATAAACAACAACAAAAACGTCAAGAACAACAACAATGTCAAATAAACAACAACAACAACAACAACAACAACACCGTCAACAACAACAACAATGTCAAATAAACAACAACAATAACAACAACGTCAAATACACAACAACAACAACTATGTCAACAACAACAACGTCAAATAAACAACAACAACGACAACAACGTCAAGTAAACAACAACAACAACAACAATGTCAAATAAACAACAACAACGTCAAATAAACAACAACAACAACAACAACTTCAAATAAACAACAACAACAACAACAACGTCAACAACAACAACAACGTCAACTACAACAACAACGTGAAATAAACAACATCAAATAAACAACAACGTCAAATAAACAATAACAACAACAACAATGTCAAATAAACAACAACAACGTCAAATAAACAACAACAACAATGTCAACAACAACAACGTCAAATAAACAACAACAACAATGTCAAATAAACAACAACAACAACAACAACAACAACAACAACATCAAATAAACAACAACAACAACGTCAAATAAACAACAACAACAATAACAACGTCAAATAAACAACAACAACAACACCGTCAAATAAACAACAACAACAACGTCAAATAAACAACAACAACAACAACGTCAAATAAACAACAACAACAACAACCACGTCAACAACAACAACAACGTCAAATAAACAACAACAACAACACCTAAGTCAACAACAACACCTAAGTCAACAACAACAAAGTCAAATAAACAACAACAACAACAACGTCAACAATTACAACAACGTCAAATAAACAACAACAATAACAACAACGTCAAATAAACAACAACAACAACAACAACGTCAATCAAACAACAACAATAACAACGTCAAATAAACAACAACAACAACGTCAAATAAACAACAACAAAAACAACGTCAACAACAACAACAACGTCAAATAAACAACAACAATAACAACGTCAAAAACAACGTCAAATAAACAACAAAAACAACGACAAATAAACAATAACAACAAGAACAACAATGTCAAATAAACAACAACAACAACAACAACAACGTCAAATAAACAACAACAACAACAACAACGTCAACAACAAAAACAACGTCAAATAAACAACAACAACAACGTCAAATAAACAATAACAACAACAACAACGTCAAATAAACAACAACAACAACGTCAAATAAACAACAACAACAACGTCAAATAAACAACAACAACAACAACAACAACAACACCGTCAAATAAACAACAACAACAACGTCAAATAAACAACAACAACAACAACAACAACAACATCAAATAAACAACAACAACAACAACCACGTCAACAACAACAACGTCAAATAAACAACAACAACAACAACACCTATGTCAACAACAACAACAAAGTCAAATAAACAACAACAACAACGTCAACAATAACAACAACGTCAAATAAACAACAACAACAACGTCAAATAAACAACAACAACAACAACACCGTCAAATAAACAACAACAATAACAACGTCAAATAAACAACAATAACAACAACACCGTCAAATAAACAACAACAACAACAACGTCAAATAAACAACAACAACAACAACGTCAAGTAAACAACAACAACCACGTCAACAACAACAACGTCAAATAAACAACAACAACAACAACACCTATGTCAACAACAACAACAAAGTCAAATGAACAACAACAACAATGTCAAATAAACAACAACAACAACGTCAAATAAACAACAACAACAACAACAACACCGTAAAATAAACAACAACAATAACACCGTCAAATAAACAACAACAACAACAACAATAACGTCAAATAAACAACAACAAAAACAACGTCAACAACAACAACAACGTCAAATAAACAACAACAATAACAACGTCAAAAACAACAACAACAACGTCAAATAAACAACAACAACAACAACGTCAAATAAACAATAACAACAAGAACAACAATGTCAAATAAACAACAACAACAACGTCAAATAAACAACAACAACATCAACAACGTCAACAACAACAACAACATCAAATAAACAACAACAACAACGTCAAATAAACAACAACAAAAACAACAACAACATCAACAACAACAAAAACGTCAAATAAACAACAACAACAACAACGTCAACAACAACAACTACGTCAAATAAACAACAACAACGTCAAATAAACAATAACAACAACAACAACGTCAACAACAACGTCAAATAAACAACAACAACAACGTCAAATAAACAACAACAACAACGTCAAATAAACAACAACAACAACACCGTCAAATAAACAACAACAAAAACGTCAACAACAACAACAATGTCAAATAAACAACAACAACAACAACACCGTCAACAACAACAACAATGTCAAATAAACAACAACAACAACGTCAAATAAACAACAACAACAACGTCAAATAAACAACAACAACAACAACACCGTCAAATAAACAACAACAACAACGTCAAATAAATAACAACAACAACAACAACAACAACATCAAATAAACAACAACAACAACAACCACGTCAACAACAACAACGTCAAATAAACAACAACAACAACAACAACACCTATGTGAACAACAACAACAAAGTCAAATAAACAACAACAACAACGTCAACAATAACAACAACGTCAAATAAACAACAACAACAACAACGTCAAATAAACAACAACAACAACAACACCGTCAAATAAACAACAACAATAACAACGTCAAATAAACAACAACAACAACACCGTCAAATAAACAACAACAACAACAACGTCAAATAAACAACAACAACAACAACAACAACGTCAAATAAACAACAACAACAACAACAACGTCAACAACAACAACGTCAAATAAACAACAACAACAACAACAACATCTATGTCAACAACAATAACAAAGTCAAATAAACAACAACAACAATGTCAACAATAACAACAACGTCAAATAAACAACAACAACAACAACAACACCGTCAAATAAACAACAACAATAACAACGTCAAATAAACAACAACAACAACGTCAAATAAACAACAACAAAAACAACGTCAACAACAACAACAATGTCAAATAAACAACAACAATAACAACGTCAAAAACAACAACAACAACGTCAAATAAACAACAACAACAACGTCAAATAAACAATAACAACAAGAACAACAATGTCAAATAAACAACAACAACAACGTCAAATAAACAACAACAACAACAACAACAACGTCAACAACAACAACAACGTCAAATAAACAACAACAACAACAACGTCAAATAAACAACAACAAAAACAACAACAACATCAACAACAACAAAAACATCAAATAAACAACGACAACACGTCAAATAAACAACACTAACAATAACAACGTCAAATAAACAACAATAACAACACCGTCAAATAAACAACAACAACAACGTCAAATAAACAACAACAACAACATCATCAAATAAACAACAACAACAACAACAACGTCAACAACAATAACGTCAAATAAACAATAACAACAACAACACCTATGTCAACAACAACAACAAAGTCAAATAAACAACAACAACAACGTCAACAATAACAACAACGTCAAATAAACAACAACAACAACAACGTCAAATAAACAACAACAACAACAACAACAACACCGTCAAATAAACAACAACAATAACAACGTCAAATAAACAACAACAACAACACCGTCAAATAAACAACAACAACAACAACGTCAAATAAACAACAACAACAACAACAACAACGTCAAATAAACAACAACAACAACAACGACGTCAACAACAACAACGTCAAATAAACAACAACAACAACAACAACATCTATGTCAACAACAATAACAAAGTCAAATAAACAACAACAACAATGTCAACAATAACAACAACGTCAAATAAACAACAACAACAACAACAACACCGTCAAATAAACAACAACAATAACAACGTCAAATAAACAACAACAACAACGTCAAATAAACAACAACAAAAACAACGTCAACAACAACAACAATGTCAAATAAACAACAATAATAACAACGTCAAAAACAACAACAACAACGTCAAATAAACAACAACAACAACGTCAAATAAACAATAACAACAAGAACAACAATGTCAAATAAACAACAACAACAACGTCAAATAAACAACAACAACAACAACAACGTCAACAACAACAACAACGTCAAATAAACAACAACAACAACAACGTCAAATAAACAACAACAAAAACAACAACAACATCAACAACAACAAAAACGTCAAATAAACAACAACAACAACAACGTCAACAACAACAACTACGTCAAATAAACAACAACAACGTCAAATAAACAATAACAACAACAACAACGTCAACAACAACAACGTCAAATAAACAACAACAACAACGTCAAATAAACAACAACAAAAACGTCAACAACAACAACAATGTCAAACAAAACAACAACAACAACAACAACACCGTCAACAACAACAACAATGTCAAATAAACAACAACAATAACAACAACGTCAAATACACAACAACAACAACTATGTCAACAACAACAATGTCAAATAAACAACAACAACAACAACAACAACGTCAAGTAAACAACAACAACAACAACAACGTCAAATAAACAACAACAACAACAACGTCAACAACAACAACAATGTCAACTACAACAACAACGTGAAATAAACAACATCAAATAAACAACAACGTCAAATAAACAATAACAACAACAACAATGTCAAATAAACAACAACAACGTCAAATAAACAACAACAACAATGTCAACAACAACAACAACGTCAAATAAACAACAACAACAACAACAAAACGTCAAATAAACAACAACAACAGCTTCAAATAAACAACAACAACAACAACAATAATAACAACAACAACAATGTCAAATAAACAACAACAACAACAACGTCAAATAAACAACAACAAAAACAACAACAACATCAATAACAACAAAAACGTCAAATAAACAACAACAACAACAATAACAACAACGTCAACAACAACAACTACGTCAAATAAACAACAACAACAACGTCAAATAATCAATAACAACAACAACAACGTCAACAACAACAACGTCAAATAAACAACAACAACAACGTCAAATAAACAACAACAACGTCAAAGAAAGAACAACAACAACAACAACAACGTCAAATAAACAACAACAACGTCAACAACAACAACAACAATGTCAAATAAACAACAACAACAACATCGTTAACAACAACCACAATGTCAAATAAACAACAACAACAACGTCAAATAAACAACAACAACAACAATGTCAACACCAACAACATCAACAACAACGTCAAATAAACAACAACAACAACAACGACGTCAACACCAACAACAACAACGTCAAATAAACAACAACAACACCGTCAAATAAACAACAACGTGAAATAAACAATAACAACTATGTCAACAACAACAACAACATCAAATAAACAACAACAATAATAACAACGTCAATAACAACAACAACGTCAAATAAACAACAACAACCACGTCAAATAAACAACAACAACAACACCGTCAACAACAACAACAATGTCAAATAAACAACAACAACGTCAAATAAACAACAACAACAACAACGTCAACAACAACAACAACAATGTCAAATAAACAACAACAACAACACCGTCAAATAAACAACAACAACAACAACGTGAAATAAACAATAACAACTATGTTAACAACAACAACAACATCAAATAAACAACAACAACAATAACAACGTCAACAACAACAACAGCGTCAAATAAACAACAACAACCACGTCAAATATACAACAACAACACCAACAACAACACCGTCAACAACAACAACAATGTCAAATAAACAACAACAACGTCAAATAAACAACAACAACAACAACGTCAAATGAACAACAACAACAACCACGTCAAATAAACAACAACAACACCAACAACAACACCGTCAACAACAACAACAATGTCAAATAAACAACAACAACGTCAAATAAACAACAACAATAACAACGTCAACAACAACAACAACAACGTCAAATAAACAACAACAACAACGTCAAATAAACAACAACAACAACAACGTGAAATAAACAACAACTATGTCAACAACAACAACAACATCAAATAAACAACAACAACAACGTCAAATAAACAACAACAACAATAACAACGTCAAATAAACAACAACAACAACACCGTCAAATAAACAACAACAACAGCGTCAAATAAACAACAACAACAACAACGTCAAATAAACAACAACAACAACGTCAAATAAAAAACAACAACAACAACGTCAACACCAATAACAACAACGTCAAATAAACAACAACAACACCGTCAAATTAACAACAACAACAACAACAACGTGAAATAAACAATAACAACTATGTCAACAACAACAACAACATCAAATAAACAACAACAACAACAATAACAACGTCAATAACAACAACAACGTCAAATAAACAACAACAACCACGTCAAATAAACAACAACAACACCAACAACAACACCGTCAACAACAACAACAATGTCAAATAAACAACAACAACGTCAAATAAACAACAACAACAACAACAACGTCAAATAAACAACAACAACAACCACGTCAAATAAACAACAACAACACAAACAAAAACACCGTCAACAACAACAACAATGTCAAATAAACAACAACAACGTCAAATAAACAACAATGTCAAATAAACAACAACAATGTCAAATACACAACAACAACATCAAATAAACAACAACAACAACAACGTGAAATAAACAACAACAACTATGTCAACAACAACAACAACATCAAATAAACAACGACAACAACGTCAAATAAACAACACTAACAATAACAACATCAAATAAACAACAATAACAACACCGTCAAATAAACAACAACAACAACGTCAAATAAACAACAACAACAACATCATCAAATAAACAACAACAACAACAACGTCAACAACAACAACGTCAAATAAACAACAACAACAACAACAACAACACCTATGTCAACAACAACAACAAAGTCAGATAAACAACAACAACAACGTCAACAATAACAACAACGTCAAATAAACAACAACAACAACAACGTCAAATAAACAACAACAACAACAACAACAACAACACCGTCAAATAAACAACAACAATAACAACGTCAAATAAACAACAACAACAACACCGTCAAAGAAACAACAACAACAACAACGTCAAATAAACAACAACAACAACAACAACGTCAAATAAACAACAACAACAACGACGACGTCAACAACAACAACGTCAAATAAACAACAACAACAACAACAACATCTATGTCAACAACAATAACAAAGTCAAATAAACAACAACAACAATGTCAACAATAACAACAACGTCAAATAAACAACAACAACAACAACACCGTCAAATAAACAACAACAATAACAACGTCAAATAAACAACAACAACAACGTCAAATAAACAACAACAAAAACAACGTCAACAACAACAACAATGTCAAATAAACAACAACAATAACAACGTCAAAAACAACAACAACAACGTCAAATAAACAACAACAACAACGTCAAATAAACAATAACAACAAGAACAACAATGTCAAATAAACAACAACAACAACGTCAAATAAACAACAACAACAACAACAACAACGTCAACAACAACAACAACGTCAAATAAACAACAACAACAACAACGTCAAATAAACAACAACAAAAACAACAACAACATCAACAACAACAAAAACGTCAAATAAACAACAACAACAACAACGTCAACAACAACAACTACGTCAAATAAACAACAACAACGTCAAATAAACAATAACAACAACAACAACGTCAACAACAACAACGTCAAATAAACAACAACAACAACGTCAAATAAACAACAACAAAAACGTCAACAACAACAACAATGTCAAATAAACAACAACAACAACACCGTCAACAACAACAACAATGTCAAATAAACAACAACAATAACAACAACGTCAAATACACAACAACAACAACTATGTCAACAACAACAATGTCAAATAAACAACAACAACAACAACAACAACGTCAAGTAAACAACAACAACAACAACAACAACAACGTCAAATAAACAACAACAACAACAACGTCAACAACAACAACAATGTCAACTACAACAACAACGTGAAATAAACAACATCAAATAAACAACAACGTCAAATAAATAATAACAACAACAACAATGTCAAATAAACAACAACAACGTCAAATAAACAACAACAACAATGTCAACAACAACAACAACGTCAAATAAACAACAACAACAACAACAAAACGTCAAATAAACAACAACAACAACAACAGCGTCAAATAAACAACAACAACAACAACAACAACAATAACAACAACAACAACAATGTCAAATAAACAACAACAACAACAACGTCAAATAAACAACAACAAAAACAACAACAACATCAATAACAACAAAAACGTTAAATAAACAACAACAACAACAATAACAACAACGTCAACAACAACAACTACGTCAAATAAACAACAACAACAACGTCAAATAAACAATAACAACAACAACAACGTCAACAACAACAACGTCAAATAAACAACAACAACAACGTCAAATAAACAACAACAACGTCAAAGAAAGAACAACAACAACAACAACAATGTCAAATAAACAACAACAACGTCAACAACAACAACAACAATGTCAAATAAACAACAACAACAACAACATCGTTAACAACAACCACAATGTCAAATAAACAACAACAACAACGTCAAATAAACAACAACAACAACAATGTCAACTCCAACAACATCAACAACAACGTCAAATAAACAACAACAACAACAACGACGTCAACACCAACAACAACAACGTCAAATAAACAACAACAACACCGTCAAATAAACAACAACGTGAAATAAACAATAACAACTATGTCAACAACAACAACAACATCAAATAAACAACAACAATAATAACAACGTCAATAACAACAACAACGTCAAATAAACAACAACAACCACGTCAAATAAACAACAACAACACCAACAACAACACCGTCAACAACAACAACAATGTCAAATAAACAACAACAACGTCAAATAAACAACAACAACAACAACGTCAAATGAACAACAACAACAACCACGTCAAATAAACAACAACAACACCAACAACAACACCGTCAACAACAACAACAATGTCAAATAAACAACAACAACGTCAAATAAACAACAACAACAACAACGTCAACACCAATAACAACAACGTTAAATAAACAACAACAACACCGTCAAATAAACAACAACAACAACAACAACGTGAAATAAACAATAACAACTATGTCAACAACAACAACAACATCAAATAAACAACAACAACAATAACAACGTCAACAACAACAACGTCAAATAAACAACAACAACCACGTCAAATAAACAACAACAACACCAACAACACCGTCAACAACAACAACAATGTCAAATAAACAACAACAACGTCAAATAAACAACAACAACAACAACAACAACAACGTCAAATAAACAACAACAACAACCACGTCAAATAAACAACAACAACACCAACAACAACACCGTCAACAACAACAACAACAATGTCAAATAAACAACAACAACGTCAAATAAACAACAACAACAACAACGTCAACAACAACAACAACAATTTCAAATAAACAACAACAACAACAACGTCAAATAAACAACAACAAAAAACAACAACGTGAAATAAACAACAACAACTATGTCAACAACAACAACAACATCAAATAAACAACGACAACAACGTCAAATAAACAACAACAACAATAACAACGTCAAATAAACAACAACAACAACACCGTCAAATAAACAACAACAACAACGTCAAATAAACAACAACAACAACAACAACAACGTCAAATAAACAACAACAACAACAACAACCACGTCAACAACAACAACGTCAAATAAACAACAACAACAACAACAACAACACCTATGTCAACAACAACAACAAAGTCAAATAAACAACAACAACAACAACGTCAAATAAACAACAACAACAACAACAACACAGTCAAATAAACAACAACAATAACAACATCAAATAAACAACAACAACAACAACAACGTCAAATAAACAACAACAAAAACAACGTCAACAACAACAACGTCAAATAAACAACAACAATAACAACGTCAAAAACAACAACAACAACGTCAAATAAACAACAACAACAACGTCAAATAAACAATAACAACAAGAACAACAATGTCAAATAAACAACAACAACAACGTCAAATAAACAACAACAATAACAACGTCAACAACAACAACGTCAAATAAACAACAACAACAACGTCAAATAAACAACAACAAAAACAACAACAACAACATCAACAACAACAAAAACGTCAAATAAACAACAACAACAACAATGTCAACAACAACAACTACGTCAAATAAACAACAACAACAACGTCAAATAAACAACAACAACAACAACGTCAAATAAACAACAACAAAAACGTCAAGAACAACAACAATGTCAAATAAACAACAACAACAACAACAACACCGTCAACAACAACAACAATGTCAAATAAACAACAACAATAACAACAACGTCAAATACACAACAACAACAACTATGTCAACAACAACAACGTCAAATAAACAACAACAACGACAACAACGTCAAGTAAACAACAACAACAACAACAATGTCAAATAAACAACAACAACGTCAAATAAACAACAACAACAACAACAACTTCAAATAAACAACAACAACAACAACGTCAACAACAACAACAACGTCAACTACAACAACAACGTGAAATAAACAACATCAAATAAACAACAACGTCAAATAAACAATAACAACAACAACAATGTCAAATAAACAACAACAACGTCAAATAAACAACAACAACAATGTCAACAACAACAACGTCAAATAAACAACAACAACAATGTCAAATAAACAACAACAACAACAACAACAACAACAACAACATCAAATAAACAACAACAACAACGTCAAATAAACAACAACAACAATAACAACGTCAAATAAACAACAACAACAACACCGTCAAATAAACAACAACAACAACGTCAAATAAACAACAACAACAACAACGTCAAATAAACAACAACAACAACAACCACGTCAACAACAACAACAACGTCAAATAAACAACAACAACAACAACACCTAAGTCAACAACAACAAAGTCAAATAAACAACAACAACAACAACGTCAACAATTACAACAACGTCAAATAAACAACAACAATAACAACAACGTCAAATAAACAACAACAACAACAACAACGTCAATCAAACAACAACAATAACAACGTCAAATAAACAACAACAACAACGTCAAATAAACAACAACAAAAACAACGTCAACAACAACAACAACGTCAAATAAACAACAACAATAACAACGTCAAAAACAACGTCAAATAAACAACAAAAACAACGACAAATAAACAATAACAACAAGAACAACAATGTCAAATAAACAACAACAACAACAACAACGTCAAATAAACAACAACAACAACAACAACGTCAACAACAAAAACAACGTCAAATAAACAACAACAACAACGTCAAATAAACAATAACAACAACAACAACGTCAAATAAACAACAACAACAACGTCAAATAAACAACAACAACAACGTCAAATAAACAACAACAACAACAACACCGTCAAATAAACAACAACAACAACGTCAAATAAACAACAACAACAACAACAACAACAACATCAAATAAACAACAACAACAACAACCACGTCAACAACAACAACGTCAAATAAACAACAACAACAACAACACCTATGTCAACAACAACAACAAAGTCAAATAAACAACAACAACAACGTCAACAATAACAACAACGTCAAATAAACAACAACAACAACGTCAAATAAACAACAACAACAACAACACCGTCAAATAAACAACAACAATAACAACGTCAAATAAACAACAATAACAACAACACCGTCAAATAAACAACAACAACAACAACGTCAAATAAACAACAACAACAACAACGTCAAATAAACAACAACAACCACGTCAACAACAACAACGTCAAATAAACAACAACAACAACAACACCTATGTCAACAACAACAACAAAGTCAAATGAACAACAACAACAATGTCAAATAAACAACAACAACAACGTCAAATAAACAACAACAACAACAACAACACCGTAAAATAAACAACAACAATAACACCGTCAAATAAACAACAACAACAACAACAATAACGTCAAATAAACAACAACAAAAACAACGTCAACAACAACAACAACGTCAAATAAACAACAACAATAACTACGTCAAAAACAACAACAACAACGTCAAATAAACAACAACAACAACAACGTCAAATAAACAATAACAACAAGAACAACAATGTCAAATAAACAACAACAACAACGTCAAATAAACAACAACAACATCAACAACGTCAACAACAACAACAACATCAAATAAACAACAACAACAACGTCAAATAAACAACAACAAAAACAACAACAACATCAACAACAACAAAAACGTCAAATAAACAACAACAACAACAACGTCAACAACAACAACTACGTCAAATAAACAACAACAACGTCAAATAAACAATAACAACAACAACAACGTCAACAACAACGTCAAATAAACAACAACAACAACGTCAAATAAACAACAACAACAACGTCAAATAAACAACAACAACAACACCGTCAAATAAACAACAACAAAAACGTCAACAACAACAACAATGTCAAATAAACAACAACAACAACAACACCGTCAACAACAACAACAATGTCAAATAAACAACAACAATAAAAACAACGCCAAATACACAACAACAACAACTATGTCAACAACAACAATGTCAAATAAACAACAACAACAACAACAACGTCAAGTAAACAACAACAACAACAACAACTTCAAATAAACAACAACAACGTCAAGTAAACAACAACAACAACAACGTCAAATAAACAACAACAACAACGTCAACAACAACAACAATGTCAACTACAACAACAACGTGAAATAAACAACATCAAATAAACAACAACGTCAAATAAACAATAACACAAACAACAATGTCAAATAAATAACAACAACGTCAAATAAACAACAACAACAACGTCAAATAAACAACAACAAAAACAACAACAACAACATCAACAACAACAAAAACGTCAAATAAACAACAACAACAACAACAACGTCAACAACAACAACTACGTCAAATAAACAACAAAAACAACGTCAAATAAACAATAACAACAACAACAACGTCAACAACAACAACGTCAAATAAACAACAACAACAACGTCAAATAAACAACAACAACAACGTCAAATAAACAACAACAACAACAACAACAACAACAACGTCAAATAAACAACAACAAAAACGTCAAGAACAACAACAATGTCAAATAAACAACAACAACAATAACACCGTCAACAACAACAACAATGTCAAATAAACAACAACAATAACAACAACGTCAAATACACAACAACAACAACTATGTCAACAACAACGTCAAATAAACAACAACAACGACAACAACGTCAAGTAAACAACAACAACAACAACAACGTCAAATAAAAACAACAACGTCAAATAAACAACAACAACAACAACTTCAAATAAACAACAACAACAACAACGTCAACAACAACAACAACGTCAACTACAACAACAACGTGAAATAAACAACATCAAATAAACAACAACGTCAAATAAACAATAACAACAACAACAATGTCAAATAAACAACAACAACGTCAAATAAACAACAACAACAATGTCAACAACAACGTCAAATAAATAACAACAACAATGTCAAATAAACAACAACAACAACAACAACGACAACAACAACAACAACAACATCAAATAAACAACAACAACAACAACGTCAAATAAACAACAACAAAAACAACAACAACATCAACAACAACAAAAACGTCAAATAAACAACAACAACAACAACGTCAACAACAACAACTACGTCAAATAAACAACAACAACGTCAAATAAACAATAACAACAACAACAACGTCAACAACAACGTCAAATAAACAACAACAACAACGTCAAATAAACAACAACAACAACGTCAAATAAACAACAACAACAACACCGTCAAATAAACAACAACAAAAACGTCAACAACAACAACAATGTCAAATAAACAACAACAACAACACCGTCAACAACAACAACAATGTCAAATAAACAACAACAATAAAAACAACGTCAAATACACAACAACAACAACTATGTCAACAACAACAATGTCAAATAAACAACAACAACAACAACAACGTCAAGTAAACAACAACAACAACAACAACTTCAAATAAACAACAACAACGTCAAGTAAACAACAACAACAACAACGTCAAATGAACAACAACAACGTCAACAACAACAACAATGTCAACTACAACAACAACGTGAAAAAAACAACATCAAATAAACAACAACGTCAAATAAACAATAACACAAACAACAATGTCAAATAAACAACAACAACGTCAAATAAACAACAACAACAACGTCAAATAAACAACAACAAAAACAACAACAACAACATCAACAACAACAAAAACGTCAAATAAACAACAACAACAACAACGTCAACAACAACAACTACGTCAAATAAACAACAAAAACAACGTCAAATAAACAATAACAACAACAACAACGTCAACAACAACAACGTCAAATAAACAATAACAACAACGTCAAATAAACAACAACAACAACAACGTCAAATAAACAACAACAACAACAACAACAACGTCAAATAAACAACAACAAAAACGTCAAGAACAACAACAATGTCAAATAAACAACAACAACAACAACACCGTCAACAACAACAACAATGTCAAATAAACAACAACAATAACAAGAACGTCAAATACACAACAACAACAACTATGTCAACAACAACGTCAAATAAACAACAACAACGACAACAACGTCAAGTAAACAACAACAACAACAACAACGTCAAATAAACAACAACAACGTCAAATAAACAACAACAACAACAACTTCAAATAAACAACAACAACAACAACGTCAACAACAACAACAACGTCAACTACAACAACAACGTGAAATAAACAACATCAAATAAACAACAACGTCAAATAAACAATAACAACAACAACAATGTCAAATAAACAACAACAACGTCAAATAAACAACAACAACAATGTCAACAACAACGTCAAATAAACAACAACAACAATGTCAAATAAACAACAACAACAACAACAACGACAACAACAACAACAACAACATCAAATAAACAACAACAACAACGTCAAATAAACAACAACAACAATAACAACGTCAAATAAACAACAACAACAACAACACCGTCAAATAAACAACAACAACAACGTCAAATAAACAACAACAACAACGTCAAATAAACAACAACAACAACACCGTCAAATAAACAACAACAAAAACGTCAACAACAACAACAATGTCAAATAAACAACAACAACAACAACACCGTCAACAACAACAACAATGTCAAATAAATAACAACAATAAAAACAACGCCAAATACACAACAACAACAACTATGTCAACAACAACAATGTCAAATAAACAACAACAACAACAACAACGTCAAGTAAACAACAACAACAACAACAACTTCAAATAAACAACAACAACGTCAAGTAAACAACAACAACAACGTCAAATAAACAACAACAACAACGTCAACAACAACAACAATGTCAACTACAACAACAACGTGAAATAAACAACATCAAATAAACAACAACGTCAAATAAACAATAACACAAACAACAATGTCAAATAAATAACAACAACGTCAAATAAACAACAACAACAACGTCAAATAAACAACAACAAAAACAACAACAACAACATCAACAACAACAAAAACGTCAAATAAACAACAACAACAACAACGTCAACAACAACAACTACGTCAAATAAACAACAAAAACAACGTCAAATAAACAATAACAACAACAACAACGTCAACAACAACAACGTCAAATAAACAACAACAACAACGTCAAATAAACAACAACAACAACGTCAAATAAACAACAACAACAACAACAACGTCAAATAAACAACAACAAAAACGTCAAGAACAACAACAATGTCAAATAAACAACAACAACAATAACACCGTCAACAACAACAACAATGTCAAATAAACAACAACAATAACAACAACGTCAAATACACAACAACAACAACTATGTCAACAACAACGTCAAATAAACAACAACAACGACAACAACGTCAAGTAAACAACAACAACAACAACAACGTCAAATAAACAACAACAACGTCAAATAAACAACAACAACAACAACTTCAAATAAACAACAACAACAATAACGTCAACAACAACAACAACGTCAACTACAACAACAACGTGAAATAAACAACATCAAATAAACAACAACGTCAAATAAACAATAACAACAACAACAATGTCAAATAAACAACAACAACGTCAAATAAACAACAACAACAATGTCAACAACAACGTCAAATAAATAACAACAACAATGTCAAATAAACAACAACAACAACAACAACGACAACAACAACAACAACAACATCAAATAAACAACAACAACAACAACAACGTCAAATAAACAACAACAAAAACAACAACAACATCAACAACAACAAAAACGTCAAATAAACAACAACAACAACAACGTCAACAACAACAACTACGTCAAATAAACAACAACAACGTCAAATAAACAATAACAACAACAACAACGTCAACAACAACGTCAAATAAACAACAACAACAACGTCAAATAAACAACAACAACAACGTCAAATAAACAACAACAACAACAACACCGTCAAATAAACAACAACAAAAACGTCAACAACAACAACAATGTCAAATAAACAACAACAACAACACCGTCAACAACAACAACAATGTCAAATAAACAACAACAATAAAAACAACGTCAAATACACAACAACAACAACTATGTCAACAACAACAATGTCAAATAAACAACAACAACAACAACGTCAAGTAAACAACAACAACAACAACAACTTCAAATAAACAACAACAACGTCAAGTAAACAACAACAACAACAACGTCAAATGAACAACAACAACGTCAACAACAACAACAATGTCAACTACAACAACAACGTGAAATAAACAACATCAAATAAACAACAACGTCAAATAAACAATAACACAAACAACAATGTCAAATAAACAACAACAACGTCAAATAAACAACAACAACAACGTCAAATAAACAACAACAAAAACAACAACAACAACATCAACAACAACAAAAACGTCAAATAAACAACAACAACAACAACGTCAACAACAACAACTACGTCAAATAAACAATAAAAACAACGTCAAATAAACAATAACAACAACAACAACGTCAACAACAACAACGTCAAATAAACAACAACAACAACGTCAAATAAACAACAACAACAACGTCAAATAAACAACAACAACAACAACGTCAAATAAACAACAACAAAAACGTCAAGAACAACAACAATGTCAAATAAACAACAACAACAACAACACCGTCAACAACAACAACAATGTCAAATAAACAACAACAATAACAAGAACGTCAAATACACAACAACAACAACTATGTCAACAACAACGTCAAATAAACAACAACAACGACAACAACGTCAAGTAAACAACAACAACAACAACAACGTCAAATAAACAACAACAACGTCAAATAAACAACAACAACAACAACTTCAAATAAACAACAACAACAACAACGTCAACAACAACAACAACGTCAACTACAACAACAACGTGAAATAAACAACATCAAATAAACAACAACGTCGAATAAACAATAACAACAACAACAATGTCAAATAAACAACAACAACGTCAAATAAACAACAACAACAATGTCAACAACAACGTCAAATAAACAATAACAACAATGTCAAATAAACAACAACAACAACAACGACAACAACAACAACAACAACATCAAATAAACAACAACAACAACGTCAAATAAACAACAACAACAATAACAACGTCAAATAAACAACAACAACAACACCGTCAAATAAACAACAACAACAACGTCAAATAAACAACAACAACAACAACGTCAAATAAACAACAACAACAACCACGTCAACAACAACAACAATGTCAAATAAACAACAACAACAACAACAACAACTGTGTCAACAACAACGAAGTCAAATAAACAAAAACAACATGAACGTCAACAATTACAACAACGTCAAATAAATAACAACAACAACAACGTCAAATAAACAACAACAACAACACCGTCAAATAAACAACAACAATAACAACGTCAAATAAACAACAACAACAACAACAACGTCAAATAAACAACAACAAAAACAACGTCAACAACAACAACAACGTCAAATAAACAACAACAATAACAACGTCAAAAACAACAATAACAACGTCAAATAAACAACAAAAACAACGTCAAATAAACAATAACAACAAGAACAACAATGTCAAATAAACAACAACAACAACAACAACAACGTCAACAACAAAAACAACGTCAAATAAACAACAACAACAACGTCAAATAAACAATAACAACAACAACGTTAAATAAACAACAACAACAACGTCAAATAAACAACAACAACAACGTCAAATAAACAACAACAACAACAACACCGTCAAATAAACAACAACAACGTCAAATAAACAACAACAACAACAACATCAAATAAACAACAACAACAACAACATCAAATAAACAACAACAACAACCACGTCAACAACAACAACGTCAAATAAACAACAACAACAACAACAACAACACCTATGTCAACAACAACAACAAAGTCAAATAAACAACAACAACAACGTCAACAATAACAACAACGTCAAATAAACAACAACAACAACAACGTCAAATAAACAACAACAACAACAATAATCACAAATAAACAACAACAACAACGTCAAATAAACAACAACAACAACAACGTCAAATAAACAACAACAACAACAACCACGTCAACAACAACAACGTCAAATAAACAACAACAACAACAACACCTATGTCAACAACAACAACAAAGTCAAATGAACAACAACAACAATGTCAAATAAACAACAACAACAACGTCAAATAAACAACAACAACAACAACACCGTCAAATAAACAACAACAATAACAACGTCAAATAAACAACAACAACAACAACAATAACGTCAAATAAACAACAACAAAAACAACGTCAACAACAACAACAACGTCAAATAAACAACAACAATAACAACGTCAAAAACAACAACAACAACGTCAAATAAACAACAACAACAACGTCAAATAAACAACAACAACAACAACAACGTCAAATAAACAACAACAACAACGTTAACAATAAAAACAACGTCAAATAAACAACAACAACAACAACGTTAACAATAAAAACAACGTCAAATAAACAACAACAACAACGTCAAATAAACAATAACAACAACAACAACGTCAAATAAACAACAACAACAACGTCAAATAAACAACAACAACAACGTCAAATAAACAACAACAACAACAACGTCAAATAAACAACAACAACAACAACAACGTCAAATAAACAACAACAACAACAACGTCAAATAAACAACAACAACAACAACATCAAATAAACAACAACAACAACAACCACGTCAACAACAACAACGTCAAATAAACAACAACAACAACAACAACAACAATAACACCTATGTCAACAACAACAACAATGTCAAATAAACAATAACAACAACGTCAACAATAACAACAACGTCAAATAAACAACAACAACAACGTCAAATAAACAACAACAACAACAACAACAACAACAACAACAACGTCAAATAAACAACAACAACAACAACACCGTCAAATAAACAACAACAACAACGTCAAATAAACAACAACAACAACAACGTCAAATAAACAACAACAACAACAACCACGTAAACAACAACAACGTCAAATAAACAACAACAACAACAACACCTATGTCAACAACAACAACAAAGTCAATTTAACAACAACAACAATGTCAAATAAACAACAACAACAACAACAACGTCAAATAAACAACAACAACAACAACAACACCGTCAAATAAACAACAACAATAACAACGTCAAATAAACAACAACAACAACAACAACAATAACGTCAAATAAACAACAACAAAAACAACGTCAACAACAACAACAACGTCAAATGAACAACAACAATAACAACGTCAAAAACAACAACAACAACGTCAAATATACAACAACAACAATGTTAAAAATACAATAACAACAAAAACAACAATGTCAAATAAACAACAACAACAACGTCAAATAAACAACAACAACATCAACAACGTCAACAACAACAACAACATCAAATAAACAACAACAACAACGTCAAATAAACAACAACAAAAACAACAACAACATCAACAACAACAAAAACGTCAAATAAACAACAACAACAACAACGTCAACAACAACAACTACGTCAAATAAACAACAACAACGTCAAATAAACAATAACAACAACAACAACGTCAACAACAACAACAACGTCAAATAAACAATAACAACAACGTCAAATAAACAACAACAACAACAACGTCAAATAAACAACAACAAAAACGTCAACAACAACAACAATGTCAAATAAACAACAACAACAACAACAACAACACCGTCAACAACAATAACAATGTCAAATAAACAACAACAATAACAACAACGTCAAATACACAACAACAACAACTATGTCAACAACAACAATGTCAAATAAACAACAACAACAACAACAACAACGTCAAGTAAACAACAACAACAACAACAACGTCAAATAAACAACAACAACGTCAAATAAACAACAACAACAACAACAACATCAAATAAACAACAACAACAACAACGTCAACAACAACAACAATGTCAACTACAACAACAACGTGAAATAAACAACATCAAATAAACAACAACGTCAAATAAACAATAACACCAACAACAATGTCAAATAAACAACAACAACGTCAAATAAACAACAACAACAATGTCAACAACAACAACAACAACAACGTCAAATAAACAACAACAACAACAAAATGTCAAATAAACAACAACAACAACAGCGTCAAATAAACAACAACAACAACAACAATAACAACAACAACAACAATGTCAAATAAACAACAACAACAACGTCAAATAAACAACAACAAAAACAACAACAACATCAATAACAACAAAAACGTCAAATAAACAACAACAACAATAACAACAACGTCAACAACAACAACTACGTCAAATAAACAACAACAACAACGTCAAATAAACAATAACAACAACAACAACGTCAACAACACCAACGTCAACAACAACAACGTCAAATAAACAACAACAACAACGTCAAATAAACAACAACAACATCAAATAAACAACAACAACAACAACAACATTAAATAAACAACAACAACGTCAACAACAACAACAACAACACCGTTAACAACAACCACAACACCGTTAACAACAACAACAATGTCAAATAAACAACAACAACAACGTCAAATAAACAACAACAACAACAATGTCAACACCAACAACAACAACAACAACGTCAAATAAACAACAACAACAACGTCAAAACCAACAACAACAACGTCAAATAAACAACAACAACACCGTCAAATAAACAACAACAACAACGTGAAATAAACAATAACAACTATGTCAACAACAACAACAACATCAAATAAACAACAACAACAATAACAACGTCAACAACAACAACAACGTCAAATAAACAACAACAACCACGTCAAATAAACAACAACAACACCAACAACAACACCGTCAACAACAACAACAATGTCAAATAAACAACAACAACGTCAAATAAACAACAACGACAACAACGTCAAATGTACAACAACAACAACCACGTCAAATAAACAACAACAACACCAACAACAACGTCAACAACAACAACAATGTCAAATAAACAACAACAACGTCAAATAAACAACAACAATAACAACGTCAACAACAATTACAACGACGTCAAATAAACAACAACAACAACAACAATAACAACGTCAAATAAATAACAACAACAACACCATCAAATAAACAACAACAACAACGTCAAATAAACAACAACAACAACAACGTCAAATAAACAACAACAACAACGTCAAATAAACAACAACAACAACAACGTCAACACCAATAACAACAACGTCAAATAAACAACAACAACACCGTCAAATAAACAACAACAACTACAACGTGAAATAAACAATAACAACTATGTCAACAACAACAACAACATCAAATAAACAACAACAACAATAAAAACGTCAACAACAACAACAACGTCAAATAAACAACAACAACCACGTCAAATAAACAACAACAACACCAACAACAACACCGTCAACAACAACAACAATGTCAAATAAACAACAACAACATCAAATAAACAACAACAACAACAACAACAACGTCAAATAAACAACAACAACAACCACGTCAAATAAACAACAACAACACCAACAACAACACCGTCAACAACAACAACAATGTCAAATAAACAACAACAACGTCAAATAAACAACAACAACAACAACAACAACAACGTCAACAACAACAACAACAACAATGTCAAATAAACAACAACAGCAACGTCAAATAAACAACAACAACAACAACAACGTGAAATAAACAACAACAACTATGTCAACAACAACAACAACATCAAATAAACAACGACAACAATGTCAAATAAACAACAACAACAATAACAACGTCAAATAAACAACAACAACAACACCGTCAAATAAACAACAACAACAACGTCAAATAAACAACAACAACAACAACGTCAAATAAACAACAACAACAACAACCACGTCAACAACAACAACGTCAAATAAACAACAACAACAACAACAACAACAATAACACCTATGTCAACAACAACAACAATGTCAAATAAACAATAACAACAACGTCAACAATAACAACAACGTCAAATAAACAACAACAACAACGTCAAATAAACAACAACAACAACAACAACAACAACAACAACAACAACGTCAAATAAACAACAACAACAACAACACCGTCAAATAAACAACAACAACAACGTCAAATAAACAACAACAACAACAACGTCAAATAAACAACAACAACAACAACCACGTCAACAACAACAACGTCAAATAAACAACAACAACAACAACACCTATGTCAACAACAACAACAAAGTCAATTTAACAACAACAACAATGTCAAATAAACAACAACAACAACAACAACGTCAAATAAACAACAACAACAACAACAACACCGTCAAATAAACAACAACAATAACAACGTCAAATAAACAACAACAACAACAACAATAACGTCAAATAAACAACAACAAAAACAACGTCAACAACAACAACAACGTCAAATGAACAACAACAATAACAACGTCAAAAACAACAACAACAACGTCAAATATACAACAACAACAATGTCAAAAATACAATAACAACAAAAACAACAATGTCAAATAAACAACAACAACAACGTCAAATAAACAACAACAACATCAACAACGTCAACAACAACAACAACATCAAATAAACAACAACAACAACGTCAAATAAACAACAACAAAAACAACAACAACATCAACAACAACAAAAACGTCAAATAAACAACAACAACAACGTCAACAACAACAACTACGTCAAATAAACAACAACAACGTCAAATAAACAATAACAACAACAACAACGTCAACAACAACAACAACGTCAAATAAACAATAACAACAACGTCAAATAAACAACAACAACAACAACGTCAAATAAACAACAACAAAAACGTCAACAACAACAACAATGTCAAATAAACAACAACAACAACAACAACAACACCGTCAACAACAATAACAATGTCAAATAAACAACAACAATAACAACAACGTCAAATACACAACAACAACAACTATGTCAACAACAACAATGTCAAATAAACAACAACAACAACAACAACAACGTCAAGTAAACAACAACAACAACAACAACGTCAAATAAACAACAACAACGTCAAATAAACAACAACAACAACAACAACATCAAATAAACAACAACAACAACAACGTCAACAACAACAACAATGTCAACTACAACAACAACGTGAAATAAACAACATCAAATAAACAACAACGTCAAATAAACAATAACACCAACAACAATGTCAAATAAACAACAACAACGTCAAATAAACAACAACAACAATGTCAACAACAACAACAACAACAACGTCAAATAAACAACAACAACAAAACGTCAAATAAACAACAACAACAACAGCGTCAAATAAACAACAACAACAACAACAACAATAACAACAACAACAACAATGTCAAATAAACAACAACAACAACGTCAAATAAACAACAACAAAAACAACAACAACATCAATAACAACAAAAACGTCAAATAAACAACAACAACAATAACAACAACGTCAACAACAACAACTACGTCAAATAAACAACAACAACAACGTCAAATAAACAATAACAACAACAACAACGTCAACAACACCAACGTCAACAACAACAACGTCAAATAAACAACAACAACAACGTCAAATAAACAACAACAACATCAAATAAACAACAACAACAACAACAACAACATTAAATAAACAACAACAACGTCAACAACAACAACAACAACACCGTTAACAACAACCACAACACCGTTAACAACAACAACAATGTCAAATAAACAACAACAACAACGTCAAATAAACAACAACAACAACAATGTCAACACCAACAACAACAACAACAACGTCAAATAAACAACAACAACAACAACGTCAAAACCAACAACAACAACGTCAAATAAACAACAACAACACCGTCAAATAAACAACAACAACAACGTGAAATAAACAATAACAACTATGTCAACAACAACAACAACATCAAATAAACAACAACAACAATAACAACGTCAACAACAACAACAACGTCAAATAAACAACAACAACCACGTCAAATAAACAACAACACCACCAACAACAACACCGTCAACAACAACAACAATGTCAAATAAACAACAACAACGTCAAATAAACAACAACGACAACAACGTCAAATGTACAACAACAACAACCACGTCAAATAAACAACAACAACACCAACAACAACGTCAACAACAACAACAATGTCAAATAAACAACAACAACGTCAAATAAACAACAACAATAACAACGTCAACAACAATTACAACAACGTCAAATAAACAACAACAACAACAACAATAACAACGTCAAATAAATAACAACAACAACACCGTCAAATAAACAACAACAACAACGTCAAATAAACAACAACAACAACAACGTCAAATAAACAACAACAACAACGTCAAATAAACAACAACAACAACAACGTCAACACCAATAACAACAACGTCAAATAAACAACAACAACACCGTCAAATAAACAACAACAACTACAACGTGAAATAAACAATAACAACTATGTCAACAACAACAACAACATCAAATAAACAACAACAACAATAAAAACGTCAACAACAACAACAACGTCAAATAAACAACAACAACCACGTCAAATAAACAACAACAACACCAACAACAACACCGTCAACAACAACAACAATGTCAAATAAACAACAACAACATCAAATAAACAACAACAACAACAACAACAACGTCAAATAAACAACAACAACAACCACGTCAAATAAACAACAACAACACCAACAACAACACCGTCAACAACAACAACAATGTCAAATAAACAACAACAACGTCAAATAAACAACAACAACAACAACAACAACAACAACAACGTCAACAACAACAACAACAACAATGTCAAATAAACAACAACAGCAACGTCAAATAAACAACAACAACAACAACAACGTGAAATAAACAACAACAACTATGTCAACAACAACAACAACATCAAATAAACAACGACAACAATGTCAAATAAACAACAACAACAATAACAACGTCAAATAAACAACAACAACAACACCGTCAAATAAACAACAACAACAACGTCAAATAAACAACAACAACAACAACGTCAAATAAACAACAACAACAACAACCACGTCAACAACAACAACGTCAAATAAACAACAACAACAACAAAAACACCTATGTCAACAACAACAACAAAGTCAAATAAACAACAACAACAACGTCAACAATAACAACAACGTCAATTAAACAACCACAACAACAACGTCAAATAAACAACAACAACAACAACAACACCGTCAAATAAACAACAACAACAACAACGTCAAATAAACAACAACAAAAACAACAACAACATCAATAACAACAAAAACGTCAAATAAACAACAACAACAATAACAACAACGTCAACAACAACAACTACGTCAAATAAACAACAACGTCAAATAAACAACAACGTCAAATAAACAATAACAACAACAACAACGTCAACAACAACAACGTCAACAACAACAACAACAACGATAAATAAACAACAACAACAACGTCAAATAAACAACAACAACGTCAAATAAAGAACAACAACAACAACAACAACGTCAAATAAACAACAACAACGTCAACAACAACAACAATAATGTCAAATAAACAACAACAACAACACCGTTAACAACAACAACAATGTCAAATAAACAACAACAACAACGTCAAATAAACAACAACAACAACAATGTCAACACCAACAACAACAACAACAACAACGTCAAATAAACAACAACAACAACAACGTCAACACCAACAACAACAACAACAACAACAACAACGTCAAATAAACAACAACAACAACAACGTCAAAACCAACAACAACAACGTCAAATAAACAACAACAACACCGTCAAATAAACAACAACAACAACGTGAAATAAACAATAACAACTATGTCAACAACAACAACAACATCAAATAAACAACAACAACAATAACAACGTCAACAACAACAACAACGTCAAATAAACAACAACAACCACGTCAAATAAACAACAACAACACCAACAACAACACCGTCAACAACAACAACAATGTCAAATAAACAACAACAACGTCAAATAAACAACAACAACAACAACAACGTCAAATGTACAACAACAACAACCACGTCAAATAAACAACAACAACACCAACAACAACAACGTCAACAACAACAACAATGTCAAATAAACAACAACAACGTCAAATAAACAACAACAATAACAACGTCAACAACAACAACAACAACATCAAATAAACAACAACAACAACAACAATAACAACGTCAAATAAATAACAACAACAACACCGTCAAATAAACAACAACAACAACGTCAAATAAACAACAACAACAACAACGTCAAATAAACAACAACAACAACGTCAAATAAACAACAACAACAACAACGTCAACACCAATAACAACAACGTCAAATAAACAACAACAACACCGTCAAATAAACAACAACAACTACAACGTGAAATAAACAATAACAACTATGTCAACAACAACAACAACATCAAATAAACAACAACAACAATAACAATGTCAAGAACAACAACAACGTCAAATAAACAACAACAACCACGTCAAATAAACAACAACAACACCAACAACAACACCATCAACAACAACAACAATGTCAAATAAACAACAACAACATCAAATAAACAACAACAACAACAACAACGTCAAATAAACAACAACAACAACCACGTCAAATAAACAACAACAACACCAACAACAACACCGTCAACAACAACAACAATGTCAAATAAACAACAACAACGTCAAATAAACAACAACAACAACAACGTCAACAACAACAACAACAATGTCAAATAAACAACAACAGCAACGTCAAATAAATAACAACAACAACAACAACGTGAAATACACAACAACAACTATGTCAACAACAACAACAACATCAAATAAACAACGACAACAACGTCAAATAAACAACAACAACAATAACAACGTCAAATAAACAACAACAACAACACCGTCAAATAAACAACAACAACAACGTCAAATAAACATCAACAACAACAACAACGTCAAATAAAAAACAACAACAACAACCACGTCAACAACAACAACGTCAAATAAACAACAACAACAACAACAACACCTATGTCAACAACAACAACAAAGTCAAATAAACAACAACAACAACGTCAACAATAACAACAACGTCAAATAAACAACCACAACAACAACGTCAAATAAACAACAACAACAACAACAACAACAACAACAACACCGTCAAATAAACAACAACAACAACAACGTCAAATAAACAACAACAAAAACAACAACAACATCAATAACAACAAAAATGTCAAATAAACAACAACAACAATAACAACAACGTCAACAACAACAACTACGTCAAATAAACAACAACAACAATAACAACGTCAACAACAACAACAACGTCAAATAAACAACAACAACCACGTCAAATAAACAACAACAACACCAACAACAACACCGTCAACAACAACAACAATGTCAAATAAACAACAACAACGTCAAATAAACAACAACAACAACAACAACGTCAAATGTACAACAACAACAACCACGTCAAATAAACAACAACAACACCAACAACAACAACGTCAACAACAACAACAATGTCAAATAAACAACAACAACGTCAAATAAACAACAACAATAACAACGTCAACAACAACAACAACAACATCAAATAAACAACAACAACAACAACAATAACAACGTCAAATAAATAACAACAACAACACCGTCAAATAAACAACAACAACAACGTCAAATAAACAACAACAACAACAACGTCAAATAAACAACAACAACAACGTCAAATAAACAACAACAACAACAACGTCAACACCAATAACAACAACGTCAAATAAACAACAACAACACCGTCAAATAAACAACAACAACTACAACGTGAAATAAACAATAACAACTATGTCAACAACAACAACAACATCAAATAAACAACAACAACAATAACAACGTCAAGAACAACAACAACGTCAAATAAACAACAACAACCACGTCAAATAAACAACAACAACACCAACAACAACACCATCAACAACAACAACAATGTCAAATAAACAACAACAACATCAAATAAACAACAACAACAACAACAACGTCAAATAAACAACAACAACAACCACGTCAAATAAACAACAACAACACCAACAACAACACCGTCAACAACAACAACAATGTCAAATAAACAACAACAACGTCAAATAAACAACAACAACAACAACAACAACGTCAACAACAACAACAACAATGTCAAATAAACAACAACAGCAACGTCAAATAAATAACAACAACAACAACAACGTGAAATACACAACAACAACTATGACAACAACAACAACAACATCAAATAAACAACGACAACAACGTCAAATAAACAACAACAACAATAACAACGTCAAATAAACAACAACAACAACACCGTCAAATAAACAACAACAACAACGTCAAATAAACATCAACAACAACAACAACGTCAAATAAAAAACAACAACAACAACCACGTCAACAACAACAACGTCAAATAAACAACAACAACACCTATGTCAACAACAACAACAAAGTCAAATAAACAACAACAACAACGTCAACAATAACAACAACGTCAAATAAACAACCACAACAACAACGTCAAATAAACAACAACAACAACAACAACAACACCGTCAAATAAACAACAACAACAACAACGTCAAATAAACAACAACAAAAACAACAACAACATCAATAACAACAAAAATGTCAAATAAACAACAACAACAATAACAACAACGTCAACAACAACAACTACGTCAAATAAACAACAACAACAACGTCAAATAAACAATAACAACAACAACACTGTCAACAACAACAATGTCAACAACAACAACGTCAAATAAACAACAACAACAACGTCAAATAAACAACAACAACGTCAAATAAAGAACAACAACAACAACAACAACGTCAAATAAACAACAACAACGTCAACAACAACAACAACAATGTCAAATAAACAACAACAACAACACCGTTAACAACAACAACAATGTCAAATAAACAACAACAACAACGTCAAATAAACAACAACAACAACAATGTCAACACCAACAACAACAACAACAACAACGTCAAATAAACAACAACAACAACAATGTCAACACCAACAACAACAACAACAACAACGTCAAATAAACAACAACAACAACAACGTCAAAACCAACAACAACAACGTTAAATAAACAACAACAACACCGTCAAATAAACAACAACAACAACAACGTGAAATAAACAATAACAACTATGTCAACAACAACAACAACATCAAATAAACAACAACAACAATAACAACGTCAACAACAACAACAACGTCAAATAAACAACAACAACCACGTCAAATAAACAACAACAACACCAACAACAGCACCGTCAACAACAACAACAATGTCAAATAAACAACAACAATGTCAAATAAACAACAACAACAACAACGTCAAATGAACAACAACAACCACGTCAAATAAACAACAACAACACCAACAACAACACCGTCAACAACAACAACAATGTCAAATAAATAACAACAACGTCAAATAAACAACAACAATAACAACGTCAACAACAACAACAACAACGTCAAATAAACAACAACAACAACGTCAAATAAACAACAACAACAACAATAACAACGTCAAATAAACAACAACAACGTCAAATAAACAACAACAACAATGTCAACAACAACAACGTCAAATAAACAACAACAACAATGTCAAATAAACAACAACAACAACCACAACGTCAACAACAACAACAACAACAACATCAAATAAACAACAACAACAACGTCAAATAAACAACAACAACAATAACAACGTCAAATAAACAACAACAACAACACCGTCAAATAAACAACAACAACAACGTCAAATAAACAACAACAACAACAACGTCAAATAAACAACAACAACAACAACCACGTCAACAACAACAACAACGTCAAATAAACAACAACAACACCTATGTCAACAACAACAACAAAGTCAAATAAACAACAACAACAACAACGTCAACAATAACAACAACGTCAAATAAACAACAACAACAACAACGTCAAATAAACAACAACAACAACAACACCGTCAAATAAACAACAACAATAACAACGTCAAATAAACAACAACAACAACAACGTCAAATAAACAACAACAAAAACAACGTCAACAACAACAACAACGTCAAATAAACAACAACAATAACAACGTCAAAAACAACAACAACAACGTCAAATAAACAACAAAAACAACGTCAAATAAACAATAACAACAAGAACAACAATGTCAAATAAACAACAACAACATCAACAACGTCAGATAAACAACAACAACAACAACAACGTCAACAACAAAAACAACGTCAAATAAACAACAACAACAACAACGTCAAATAAACAATAACAACAACAACAACGTCAACAACAACAACGTCAAATAAACAACAACAACAACAACATCAAATAAACAACAACAACAACGTCAAATAAACAACAACAACAACAACGTCAAATAAACAACAACAACAATGTCAAATAAACAACAACAACAACACTCTCAACAACAACAACAATGTCAAATAAACAACAACAATAACAACAACGTCAAATAAACAACAACAACAAGTATGTCAACAACAACAACAACGTCAAATAAACAACAACAACAACAACAACAACGTCAATATCAACAACAACGTCAAGTAAACAACAACAACAACAATAACAATGTCATATAAACAACTACAACGTCAAATAAACAACAACAACAACAACAACAACGTCAAATAAACAACAACAACAACGTCAACAACAACAACAATGTCAAATAAACAACAACAACAACAACGTCAAATAAACAACAACGTTAAATAAACAATAACCATAACAACAATGTCAAATAAACAACAACAACCTCAAATAAACAACAACAACAATGTCAATAACAACAACAACGTCAAATAAACAACAAAAACAACAACAACAACCACAACGTCAAATAAACAACAACAACAACAACGTCAAATAAACAACAACAACAACAACATCAAAATTAACAACAACAACAACAACGTCAAATAAACAACAACAAAAACAACAAGAACATCAACAACAACAAAAACGTCAAATAAACAACAACAACAATAACAACAACGTCAACAACAATGTCAAATAAACAACAACAACAACAACACCGTCAAATAAACAACAACAATAACAACGTCAAATAAACAACAACAACAACAACAACAACGTCAAATAAACAACAACAAAAACAACGTCAACAACAACAACAACGTCAAATAAACAAGAACAACAACAACGTCAAAAACAACAACAACAACGTCAAATAAACAACAAAAACAACGTCAAATAAACAATAACAACAAGAACAACAATGTCAAATAAACAACAACAACAACGTCAAATAAACAACAACAACAACAACGTCAACAACAAAAACAACGTCAAATAAACAACAACAACAACGTCAAATAAACAATAACAACAACAACAACGTCAACAACAACAACGTCAAATAAACAACAACAACAACAGCGTCAAATAAACAACAACAACGACGTCAAATAAACAACAACAACAACAACGTCAAATAAACAACAACAACAACGTCAACAACAACAACAACAATGTCAAATAAACAACAACAACAACACTCTCAACAACAACAACAATGTCAAATAAACAACAACAATAACAACAACGTCAAATAAACAACAACAACAACTATGTCAACAACAACAACAACTATGTCAACAACAACAACAACGTCAAATAAACAACAACAACAACAACAACAACGTCAATATCAACAACAACGTCAAGTAAACAACAACAACAACAACAACAACGTCAAATAAACAACAACAACGTCAAATAAACAACAACAACAACAACGTCAAATAAACAACAACAACAATGTCAACAACAACAACAATGTCAAATAAAGAACAACAACAACAACGTCAAATAAACAACAACGTTAAATAAACAATAACCACAACAACAATGTCAAATAAACAACAACAACCTTAAATAAACAACAACAACAATGTCAATAATAACAACAACGTCAAATAAACAACAACAACAACAACCACAACGTCAAATAAACAACAACAACAACGTCAAATAAACAACAACAACAACATCAAAATTAACAACAACAACAACAACAACGTCAAATAAACAACAACAAAAACAACAACAACAACATCAACAACAACAAAAACGTCAAATAAACAACAACAACAATAACAACAACGTCAACAACAACAACAACAACTACGTCAAATAAACAACAACAACAACAATGTCAAATAAACAATAACAACAACAACAATGTCAACAACAACAACGTCAAATAAACAACAACAACAACAACGTCAAATAAACAACAACAACGTCAAATAAAGAACAACAACAACAACAACAACGTCAAATAAACAACAACAACGTCAACAACAACAACAACAATGTCAAATAAACAACAACAACACCGTCAACAACAACAATGTCAAATAAACAACAACAACAACAACAACGTCAACACCAACAACAACAACGTCAAATAAACAACAACAACAACAACAACGTCAACACCAACAACAACAACGTCAAATAAACAACAACAACACTGTCAAATAAACAACAACAACAACAACACCGTCAACAACAACAACAATGTCAAATAAACAACAACAATAACAACAACGTCAAATACACAACAACAACAACTATGTCAACAACAACAACGTCAAATAAACAACAACAACAACAACAACGTCAAGTAAACAACAACAACAACAACAACAACAACAACGTCAAATAAACAACAACAACGTCAAATAAACAACAACAACAACAACAACTTCAAATAAACAACAACAACAACGTCAACAACAACAACAACGTCAACAACAACAACAATGTCAAATAAACAACAACAATGTCAAATAAACAACAACAACAACAACGTCAAATGAACAACAACAACAACCACGTCAAATAAACAACAACAACACCAACAACAACACCGTCAACAACAACAACAATGTCAAATAAATAACAACAACGTCAAATAAACAACAACAATAACAACGTCAACAACAACAACAACAACGTCAAATAAACAACAACAACAACGTCAAATAAACAACAACAACAACAACAACGTGAAATAAACAACAACAACTATGTCAACAACAACAACAACATCAAATAAACAACAACAACAACGTCAAATAAACAACAACAACAACAATAACAACGTCAAATAAACAACAACAACGTCAAATAAACAACAACAACAATGTCAACAACAACAACGTCAAATAAACAACAACAACAATGTCAAATAAACAACAACAACAACCACAACGTCAACAACAACAACAACAACAACAACATCAAATAAACAACAACAACAACGTCAAATAAACAACAACAACAATAACAACGTCAAATAAACAACAACAACAACACCGTCAAATAAACAACAACAACAACGTCAAATAAACAACAACAACAACAACGTCAAATAAACAACAACAACAACAACCACGTCAACAACAACAACAACGTCAAATAAACAACAACAACAACAACACCTATGTCAACAACAACAACAAAGTCAAATAAACAACAACAACAACAACGTCAACAATAACAACAACGTCAAATAAACAACAACAACAATAACAACGTCAAATAAACAACAACAACAACAACAACGTCAAATAAACAACAACAAAAACAACGTCAACAACAACAACAACGTCAAATAAACAACAACAATAACAACGTCAAAAACAACAACAACAACGTCAAATAAACAACAAAAACAACGTCAAATAAACAATAACAACAAGAACAACAATGTCAAATAAACAACAACAACATCAACAACGTCAAATAAACAACAACAACAACAACAACGTCAACAACAAAAACAACGTCAAATAAACAACAACAACAACAACGTCAAATAAACAATAACAACAACAACAACGTCAACAACAACAACGTCAAATAAACAACAACAACAACAACATCAAATAAACAACAACAACAACGTCAAATAAACAACAACAACAACAACGTCAAATAAACAACAACAACAACGTCAACAACAACAACAACAATGTCAAATAAACAACAACAACAACAACACTCTCAACAACAACAACAATGTCAAATAAACAACAACAATAACAACAACGTCAAATAAACAACAACAACAAGTATGTCAACAACAACAACAACGTCAAATAAACAACAACAACAACAACGTCAATATCAACAACAACGTCAAGTAAACAACAACAACAACAACAATGTCATATAAACAACTACAACGTCAAATAAACAACAACAACAACAACAACAACGTCAAATAAACAACAACAACAACGTCAACAACAACAACAATGTCAAATAAACAACAACAACAACAATGTCAAATAAACAACAACGTTAAATAAACAATAACCATAACAACAATGTCAAATAAACAACAACAACCTCAAATAAACAACAACAACAATGTCAATAACAACAACAACGTCAAATAAACAACAACAACAACAACAACAACCACAACGTCAAATAAACAACAACAACAACAACGTCAAATAAACAACAACAACAACAACATCAAAATTAACAACAACAACAACAACAACGTCAAATAAACAACAACAAAAACAACAACAACATCAACAACAACAAAAACGTCAAATAAACAACAACAACAATAACAACAACGTCAACAACAATGTCAAATAAACAACAACAACAACAACAACAACACCGTCAAATAAACAACAACAATAACAACGTCAAATAAACAACAACAACAACAACAACGTCAAATAAACAACAACAAAAACAACGTCAACAACAACAACAACGTCAAATAAACAACAACAACAACAACGTCAAAAACAACAACAACAACGTCAAATAAACAACAAAAACAACGTCAAATAAACAATAACAACAAGAACAACAATGTCAAATAAACAACAACAACAACGTCAAATAAACAACAACAACAACAACGTCAACAACAAAAACAACGTCACATAAACAACAACAACAACGTCAAATAAACAATAACAACAACAACAACGTCAACAACAACAACGTCAAATAAACAACAACAAAAACAGCGTCAAATAAACAACAACAACAACAACAACACTCTCAACAACAACAACAATGTCAAATAAACAACAACAATAACAACAACGTCAAATAAACAACAACAACAACTATGTCAACAACAACAACAATGTCAAATCAACAACAACAACAACAACAACAACGTCAATATCAACAACAACGTCAAGTAAACAACAACAACAACAACAACAACGTCAAATAAACAACAACAACAACGTCAAATAAACAACAACAACAACGTCAACAACAACAACAATGTCAAATAAAGAACAACAACAACAACGTTAAATAAACAACAACGTTAAATAAACAATAACCACAACAACAATGTCAAATAAACAACAACAACCTCAAATAAACAACAACAACAATGTCAATAACAACAACAACGTCAAATAAACAACAACAACAACAACAACCACAACGTCAAATAAACAACAACAACAACGTCAAATAAACAACAACAACAACATCAAAATTAACAACAACAACAACAACAACGTCAAATAAACAACAACAAAAACAACAACAACAACATCAACAACAACAAAAACGTCAAATAAACAACAACAACAATAACAACAACGTCAACAACAACAACAACGTCAACAACAACAACTACGTCAAATAAACAACAACAACAACAACGTCAAATAAACAATAACAACAACAACAACGTCAACAACAACAACGTCAAATAAACAACAACAACAACGTCAAATAAACAACAACAACGTCAAATAAAGAACAACAACAACAACAACAACGTCAAATAAACAACAACAACGTCAACAACAACAACAATGTCAAATAAACAACAACAACACCGTCAACAACAACAATGTCAAATAAACAACAACAACAACGTCAAATAAACAACAACAACAACAATGTCAACACCAATAACAACAACGTCAAATAAACAACAACAACAACAACGTCAACACCAACAACAACAACGTCAAATAAACAACAACAACACTGTCATATAAACAACAACAACAACAACACCGTCAACAACAACAACAATGTCAAATAAACAACAACAATAACAACAACGTCAAATACACAACAACAACAACTATGTCAACAACAACAACGTCAAATAAACAACAACAACAATAACAACGTCAAGTAAACAACAACAACAACAACAACAACAACAACGTCAAATAAACAACAACAACGTCAAATAAACAACAACAACAACAACTTCAAATAAACAACAACAACAACGTCAACAACAACAACAACGTCAACTACAACAACAACGTGAAATAAACAACATCAAATAAACAACAAAGTCAAATAAACAATAACAACAACAACAATGTCAAATAAACAACAACAACGTCAAATAAACAACAACAACAATGTCAACAACAACAACAACGTCAAATAAACAACAACAACAATGTCAAATAAACAACAACAACGTCAAATAAACAACAACAACAACGTCAACAACAAAAACAACGTCAAATAAACAACAACAACAACGTCAAATAAACAATAACAACAACAACAACAACGTCAACAACAACAACGTCAAATAAACAACAACAACAACGTCAAATAAACAACAACAACAACAATGTCAAATAAACAATAACAACAACAACAATGTCAACAACAACAACGTCAAATAAACAACAACAACAACAACGTCAAATAAACAACAACAACGTCAAATAAAGAACAACAACAACAACAACAACGTCAAATAAACAACAACAACGTCAACAACAACAACAACAATGTCAAATAAACAACAACAACACCGTCAACAACAACAATGTCAAATAAACAACAACAACAACAACAACGTCAACACCAACAACAACAACGTCAAATAAACAACAACAACAACAACAACGTCAACACCAACAACAACAACGTCAAATAAACAACAACAACACTGTCAAATAAACAACAACAACAACAACACCGTCAACAACAACAACAATGTCAAATAAACAACAACAATAACAACAACGTCAAATACACAACAACAACAACTATGTCAACAACAACAACGTCAAATAAACAACAACAACAACAACAACGTCAAGTAAACAACAACAACAACAACAACAACAACAACGTCAAATAAACAACAACAACGTCAAATAAACAACAACAACAACAACAACTTCAAATAAACAACAACAACAACGTCAACAACAACAACAACGTCAACAACAACAACAATGTCAAATAAACAACAACAATGTCAAATAAACAACAACAACAACAACGTCAAATGAACAACAACAACAACCACGTCAAATAAACAACAACAACACCAACAACAACACCGTCAACAACAACAACAATGTCAAATAAATAACAACAACGTCAAATAAACAACAACAATAACAACGTCAACAACAACAACAACAACGTCAAATAAACAACAACAACAACGTCAAATAAACAACAACAACAACAACAACGTGAAATAAACAACAACAACTATGTCAACAACAACAACAACATCAAATAAACAACAACAACAACGTCAAATAAACAACAACAACAACAATAACAACGTCAAATAAACAACAACAACGTCAAATAAACAACAACAACAATGTCAACAACAACAACGTCAAATAAACAACAACAACAATGTCAAATAAACAACAACAACAACCACAACGTCAACAACAACAACAACAACAACAACATCAAATAAACAACAACAACAACGTCAAATAAACAACAACAACAATAACAACGTCAAATAAACAACAACAACAACACCGTCAAATAAACAACAACAACAACGTCAAATAAACAACAACAACAACAACGTCAAATAAACAACAACAACAACAACCACGTCAACAACAACAACAACGTCAAATAAACAACAACAACAACAACACCTATGTCAACAACAACAACAAAGTCAAATAAACAACAACAACAACAACGTCAACAATAACAACAACGTCAAATAAACAACAACAACAATAACAACGTCAAATAAACAACAACAACAACAACAACGTCAAATAAACAACAACAAAAACAACGTCAACAACAACAACAACGTCAAATAAACAACAACAATAACAACGTCAAAAACAACAACAACAACGTCAAATAAACAACAAAAACAACGTCAAATAAACAATAACAACAAGAACAACAATGTCAAATAAACAACAACAACATCAACAACGTCAAATAAACAACAACAACAACAACAACGTCAACAACAAAAACAACGTCAAATAAACAACAACAACAACAACGTCAAATAAACAATAACAACAACAACAACGTCAACAACAACAACGTCAAATAAACAACAACAACAACAACATCAAATAAACAACAACAACAACGTCAAATAAACAACAACAACAACAACGTCAAATAAACAACAACAACAACGTCAACAACAACAACAACAATGTCAAATAAACAACAACAACAACAACACTCTCAACAACAACAACAATGTCAAATAAACAACAACAATAACAACAACGTCAAATAAACAACAACAACAAGTATGTCAACAACAACAACAACGTCAAATAAACAACAACAACAACAACGTCAATATCAACAACAACGTCAAGTAAACAACAACAACAACAACAATGTCATATAAACAACTACAACGTCAAATAAACAACAACAACAACAACAACAACGTCAAATAAACAACAACAACAACGTCAACAACAACAACAATGTCAAATAAACAACAACAACAACAACGTCAAATAAACAACAACGTTAAATAAACAATAACCATAACAACAATGTCAAATAAACAACAACAACCTCAAATAAACAACAACAACAATGTCAATAACAACAACAACGTCAAATAAACAACAACAACAACAACAACAACCACAACGTCAAATAAACAACAACAACAACAACGTCAAATAAACAACAACAACAACAACATCAAAATTAACAACAACAACAACAACAATGTCAAATAAACAACAACAAAAACAACAACAACATCAACAACAACAAAAACGTCAAATAAACAACAACAACAATAACAACAACGTCAACAACAATGTCAAATAAACAACAACAACAACAACAACAACACCGTCAAATAAACAACAACAATAACAACGTCAAATAAACAACAACAACAACAACAACGTCAAATAAACAACAACAAAAACAACGTCAACAACAACAACAACGTCAAATAAACAACAACAACAACAACGTCAAAAACAACAACAACAACGTCAAATAAACAACAAAAACAACGTCAAATAAACAATAACAACAAGAACAACAATGTCAAATAAACAACAACAACAACGTCAAATAAACAACAACAACAACAACGTCAACAACAAAAACAACGTCACATAAACAACAACAACAACGTCAAATAAACAATAACAACAACAACAACGTCAACAACAACAACGTCAAATAAACAACAACAAAAACAGCGTCAAATAAACAACAACAACAACAACAACACTCTCAACAACAACAACAATGTCAAATAAACAACAACAATAACAACAACGTCAAATAAACAACAACAACAACTATGTCAACAACAACAACAATGTCAAATCAACAACAACAACAACAACAACAACGTCAATATCAACAACAACGTCAAGTAAACAACAACAACAACAACAACAACAACGTCAAATAAACAACAACAACAACGTCAAATAAACAACAACAACAACGTCAACAACAACAACAATGTCAAATAAAGAACAACAACAACAACGTTAAATAAACAACAACGTTAAATAAACAATAACCACAACAACAATGTCAAATAAACAACAACAACCTCAAATAAACAACAACAACAATGTCAATAACAACAACAACGTCAAATAAACAACAACAACAACAACAACCACAACGTCAAATAAACAACAACAACAACGTCAAATAAACAACAACAACAACATCAAAATTAACAACAACAACAACAACAACGTCAAATAAACAACAACAAAAACAACAACAACAACATCAACAACAACAAAAACGTCAAATAAACAACAACAACAATAACAACAACGTCAACAACAACAACAACGTCAACAACAACAACTACGTCAAATAAACAACAACAACAACAACGTCAAATAAACAATAACAACAACAACAACGTCAACAACAACAACGTCAAATAAACAACAACAACAACGTCAAATAAACAACAACAACGTCAAATAAAGAACAACAACAACAACAACAACGTCAAATAAACAACAACAACGTCAACAACAACAACAATGTCAAATAAACAACAACAACACCGTCAACAACAACAATGTCAAATAAACAACAACAACAACGTCAAATAAACAACAACAACAACAATGTCAACACCAATAACAACAACGTCAAATAAACAACAACAACAACAACGTCAACACCAACAACAACAACGTCAAATAAACAACAACAACACTGTCATATAAACAACAACAACAACAACACCGTCAACAACAACAACAATGTCAAATAAACAACAACAATAACAACAACGTCAAATACACAACAACAACAACTATGTCAACAACAACAACGTCAAATAAACAACAACAACAACAACAACGTCAAGTAAACAACAACAACAACAACAACAACAACAACGTCAAATAAACAACAACAACGTCAAATAAACAACAACAACAACAACTTCAAATAAACAACAACAACAACGTCAACAACAACAACAACGTCAACTACAACAACAACGTGAAATAAACAACATCAAATAAACAACAAAGTCAAATAAACAATAACAACAACAACAATGTCAAATAAACAACAACAACGTCAAATAAACAACAACAACAATGTCAACAACAACAACAACGTCAAATAAACAACAACAACAATGTCAAATAAACAACAACAACGTCAAATAAACAACAACAACAACGTCAACAACAAAAACAACGTCAAATAAACAACAACAACAACGTCAAATAAACAATAACAACAACAACAACAACGTCAACAACAACAACGTCAAATAAACAACAACAACAACGTCAAATAAACAACAACAACAACGTCAAATAAACAACAACAACAACGTCAAATAAACAACAACAACAACGTCAAATAAACAACAACAACAACGTCAACAACAACAACAACAATGTCAAATAAACAACAACAACAACAACAACAACACTCTTAACAACAACAACAATGTCAACTAAACAACAACAATAACAACAACGTCAAATAAACAACAACAACAACTATGTCAACAACAACAACAACGTCAAATAAACAACAACAACAACTATGTCAACAACAACAACAACGTCAAATAAACAACAACAACAACAACAACAACGTCAATATCAACAACAACGTCAAGTAAACAACAACAACAACAACAACAACGTCAAATAAACAACAACAACGTCAAATAAACAACAACAACAACAACAACGTCAAATAAACAACAACAACAACGTCAACAACAACAACAATGTCAAATAAAGAACAACAACAACGTCAGATAAACAACAACGTCAAATAAACAATAACCACAACAACAATGTCAAATAAACAACAACAACCTCAAATAAACAACAACAACAATGTCAATAACAACAACAACGTCAAATAAACAACAACAACAACAACAACCACAACGTCAAATAAACAATAACAAAAACGTCAAATAAACAACAACAACAACATCAAAATTAACAACAACAACAACAACAACGTCAAATAAACAACAACAAAAACAACAACAACAACATCAACAACAACAACAAAAACGTCAAATAAACAACAACAACAATAACAACAACGTCAACAACAACAACAACGTCAACAACAACAACTACGTCAAATAAACAACAACAACAACAACGTCAAATAAACAATAACAACAACAACAACGTCAACAACAACAACGTCAACAACAACAACGTCAAACAAACAACAACAACAACGTCAAATAAACAACAACAACGTCAAATAAAGAACAACAACAACAACAACGTCAAATAAACAACAACAACGTCAACAACAACAACAACAATGTCAAATAAACAACAACAACACCGTCAACAACAACAACAACAACGTGAAATAAACAACAACAACAACAATGTCAACACCAATAACAACAACGTCAAATAAACAACAACAACAACAACAACGTCAACACCAACAACAACAACGTCAAATAAACAACAACAACACTGTCAAATAAACAACAACAACAACAACACCGTCAACAACAACAACAATGTCAAATAAACAACAACAATAACAACAACGTCAAATACACAACAACAACAACTATGTCAACAACAACAACGTCAAATAAACAACAACAACAACAACGTCAAGTAAACAACAACAACAACAACAACAACAACAACAACAACGTCAAATAAACAACAACAACGTCAAATAAACAACAACAACAACAACAACAACTTCAAATAAACAACAACAACAACGTCAACAACAACAACAACGTCAACTACAACAACAACGTGAAATAAACAACATCAAATAAACAACAACGTCAAATAAACAATAACAACAACAACAATGTCAAATAAACAACAACAACGTCAAATAAACAACAACAACAATGTCAACAACAACAACAACGTCAAATAAACAACAACAACAATGTCAAATAAACAACAACAACAACAACGTCAACAACAACAACAACAACATCAAATAAACAACAACAACAACGTCAAATAAACAACAACAACAATAACAACGTTAAATAAACAACAACAACAACAACACCGTCAAATAAACAACAACAACAACGTCAAATAAACAACAACAACAACAACAATGTCAAATGAACAACAACAACAACAACCACGTCAACAACAACAACAAAGTCAAATAAACAACAACAACAACAACAACGTCAACAATAACAACAACGTCAAATAAACAACAAAAACAACGACAACAACAACGTCAAATAAACAACAATAACAACAACAACAACATCAACTAAACAACAACAACAACAACGTCAAATAAAAAACAACCACAACAACAACGTCAAATAAACAACAACAATAACAACGTCAAAAACAACAACAACAACGTCAAATAAACAACAAAAACAACGTCAAATAAACAATAACAACAAGAACAACAATGTCAAATAAACAACAACAAAAACAACGTCAAATAAACAACAACAACAACAACAACGTCAACAACAAAAACAACGTCAAATAAACAACAACAACAACGTCAAATAAACAATAACAACAACAACAACGTCAACAACAACAACGTCAAATAAACAACAACAACAACGTCAAATAAACAACAATAACAACAACGTCAAATAAACAACAACAACAACAACGTCAACAACAACAACAACAATGTCAAATAAACAACAACAACAACAACACACTCAACAACAACAACAATGTCAAATAAACAACAACAATAACAACAACGTCAAATAAACAACAACAACAAGTATGTCAACAACAACAACAACAACAACATCAAATAAACAACAACAACAACAACAACGTCAATATCAACAACAACGTCAAGTAAACAACAACAACAACAACAACGTCAAATAAACAACTACAACGTCAAATAAACAACAACAACAACAACAACAACAACAACGTCAAATAAACAACAACAACAACGTCAACAACAACAACAATGTCAAATAAACAACAACAACAACAACGTCAAATAAACAACAACGTTAAATAAACAATAACCACAACAACAATGTCAAATAAACAACAACAACCTCAAATAAACAACAACAACAATGTCAATAACAACAACAACGTCAAATAAACAACAACAACAACAACAACCACAACGTCAAATAAACAACAACAACAACGTCAAATAAACAACAACAACAACAACGTCAAATAAACAACAACAAAAACAACAACAACATCAACAACAACAAAAACGTCAAATAAACAACAACAACAATAACAACAACGTCAACAACAACGTCAAATAAACAACAACGTCAAATAAACAACAACAACAACAACACCGTCAAATAAACAACAACAATAACAACGTCAAATAAACAACAACAACAACAACGTCAAATAAACAACAACAAAAACAACGTCAACAACAACAACAACGTCAAATAAACAACAACAATAACAACGTCAAAAACAACAACAACAACGTCAAATAAACAACAAAAACAACGTCAAATAAACAATAACAACAAGAACAACAATGTCAAATAAACAACAACAACAACAACGACAAATAAACAATAACAACAACAACGTCAACAACAAAAACAACGTCAAATAAACAACAACAACAACGTCAAATAAATAATAACAACAACAACAACGTCAACAACAACAACGTCAAATAAACAACAACAACAACGTCAAATAAACAACAACAACAACGTCAAATAAACAACAACAACAACAACGTCAAATAAACAACAACAACAACGTCAACAACAACAACAACAATGTCAAATAAACAACAACAACAACAACACTCTCAACAACAACAACAATGTCAAATAAATAACAACAATAACAACAACGTCAAATAAACAACAACAACAACTATGTCAACAACAACAACAACGTCAAATAAACAACAACAACAACAACAACGTCAATATCAACAACAACGTCAAGTAAACAACAACAACAACAACAACAACGTCAAATAAACAACAACAACGTCAAATAAACAAAAACAACAACAACGTCAAATAAACAACAACAACAACGACAACAACAACAACAATGTCAAATAAAGAACAACAACAACAACGTCAAATAAACAACAACGTTAAATAAACAATAACCACAACAACAATGTCAAATAAACAACACCAACCTCAAATAAACAACAACAACAATGTCAATAACAACAACAACGTCAAATAAACAACAACAACAACAACAACAACAACAACCACAACGTCAAATAAACAACAACAACAACAACAACAACAACCACAACGTCAAATAAACAACAACAACAACAACAACATCAAAATTAACAACAACAACAACAACGTCAAATAAACAACAACAAAAACAACAACAACAACATCAACAACAACAAAAACGTCAAATAAACAACAACAACAACAAAAACAACAACGTCAACAACAACAACTACGTCAAATAAACAACAACAACAACGTCAAATAAACAATAACAACAACAACAACGTCAACAACAACAACGTCAAATAAACAACAACAACAACGTCAAATAAACAACAACAACGTCAAATAAAGAACAACAACAATAACAATGTCAAATAAACAACAACAACGTCAACAACAACAACAACAATGTCAAATAAACAACAACAACACCGTCAACAACAACAATGTCAAATAAACAACAACAACAACGTCAAATAAACAACAACAATGTCAACACCAATAACAACAACGTCAAATAAACAACAACAACAAGAACGTCAACACCACCAACAACAACGTCAAATAAACAACAACAACAACAACACCGTCAACAACAACAACAATGTCAAATAAAGAACAACAATAACAACAACGTCAAATACACAACAACAACAACTATGTCAACAACAACAACGTCAAATAAAAAACAACAACAACAACGTCAAGTAAACAACAACAACAACAACAACAACGTCAAATAAATAACAACAACGTCAAATAAACAACAACAACAACAACAACTTCAAATAAACAACAACAACAACGTCAACAACAACAACAACGTCAACTACAACAACAACGTGAAATAAACAACATCAAATAAACAACAACGTCAAATAAATAATAACAACAACAACAATGTCAAATAAACAACAACAACGTCAAATAAACAACAACAACAATGTCAACAACAACAACAACGTCAAATAAACAACAACAACAATGTCAAATAAACAACAACAACAACAACAATGTCAACAACTACAACAACAACATCAAATAAACAACAACAACGTCAAATAAACAACAACAACAATAACAACGTTAAATAAACAACAATAACAACAACACCGTCAAATAAACAACAACAACAACGTCAAATAAACAACAACAACAACAACGTCAAATAAACAACAACAACAACAACCACGTCAACAACAACAACAACGTCAAATAAACAACAACAACAACAACAACAACACCTATTTTAACAACAACAACAAAGTCAAATAAACAACAACAACAACAACGTCAACAATAACAACAACGTCAAATAAACAACAAAAACAACGACAACAACAACGTCAAATAAACAACAACAACAACAACATCAACTAAACAACAACAACAACAACGTCAAATAAACAACAACCACAACAACAACGCCAAATAAACAACAACAACAACGTCAAATAAACAACAACAATAACAACGTCAAAAACAACAACAACAACGTCAAATAAACAACAAAAACAACGTCAAATAAACAATAACAACAAGAACAACAATGTCAAATAAACAACAACAACAACAACGTCAAATAAACAACAACAACAACAACGTCAAATAAACAACAACAACAACGTCAAATAAACAATAACAACAACAACAACGTCAACAACAACAACGTCAAATAAACAACAACAACAACAACAACGTCAAATAAACAACAACAACAACAACGTCAAATAAACAACAACAACAACGTCAACAACAACAACAACAATGTCAAATAAACAACAACAACAACAACACTCTCAACAACAACAACAATGTCAAATAAACAACAACAATAACAACAACGTCAAATAAACAACAACAACAAGTATGTCAACAACAACAACAACGTCAAATAAACAACAACAACAACAACAACGTCAATATCAACAACAACGTCAAGTAAACAACAACAACAACAACAACAACAACCTCAAATAAACAACTACAACGTCAAATAAACAACAACAACAACAACAACGTCAAATAAACAACAACAACAACGTCAACAACAACAACAATGTCAAATAAACAACAACAACATCAACGTCCAATAAACAACAACGTTAAATAAACAATAACCACAACAACAATGTCAAATAAACAACAACAACCTCAAATAAACAACAACAACAATGTCAATAACAACAACAACGTCAAATAAACAACAACAACAACAACAACCACAACGTCAAATAAACAACAACAACAACGTCAAATAAACAACAACAACAACAACAACAACGTCAAATAAGCAACAACAAAAACAACAACAACATCAACAACAACAAAAACGTCAAATAAACAACAACAACAATAACAACAACGTCAACAACAACGTCAAATAAACAACAACGTCAAATAAACAACAACAACAACAACAACACCGTCAAATAAACAACAACAATAACAACGTCAAATAAACAACAACAACAACAACAACGTCAAATAAACAACAACAAAAACAACGTCAACAACAACAACAACGTCAAATAAACCACAACAATAACAACGTCAAAAACAACAACAACAACGTCAAATAAACAACAAAAACAACGTCAAATAAACAACAACAACAACGTCAACAACAAAAACAACGTCAAATAAACAACAACAACAACGTCAAATAAACAATAACAACAACAACAACGTCAACAACAACAACGCCAAATAAACAACAACAACAACAACGTCAAATAAACAACAACAACGTCAAATAAACAACAACAACAACAACGTCAAATAAACAACAACAACAACGTCAACAACAACAACAACAACAATGTCAAATAAACAACAACAACAACAACAACACTCTCAACAACAACAACAATGTCAAATAAACAACAACAATAACAACAACGTCAAATAAACAACAACAACAACTATGTCAACAACAACAACAACGTCAAATAAACAACAACAACAACAACGTCAATATCAACAACAACGTCAAGTAAACAACAACAACAACAACAACAACAACGTCAAATAAACAACAACAACGTCAAATAAACAACAACAACAACGTCAAATAAACAACAACAACAACGTCAACAACAACAACAATGTCAAATAAAGAACAACAACAACAACGTCAAATAAACAACAACGTTAAATAAACAATAACCACAACAACAATGTCAAATAAACAACAACAACCTCAAATAAACAACAACAACCTCAAATAAACAACAACAACAATGTCAATAACAACAACAACGTCAAATAAACAACAACAACAACAACAACAACAACCACAACGTCAAATAAACAACAACAACAACGTCAAATAAACAACAACAACAACAACATCAAAATTAACAACAACAACAACAACAACGTCAAATAAACAACAACAAAAACAACAACAACAACATCAACAACAACAAAAACGTCAAATAAACAACAACAACAATAACACCAACGTCAACAACAACAACTACGTCAAATAAACAACAACAACAACGTCAAATAAACAATAACAACAACAACAACGTCAACAACAACAACGTCAAATAAACAACAACAACAACGTCAAATAAACAACAACAACGTCAAATAAAGAACAACAACAACAACAACAACGTCAAATAAACAACAACAATGTCAACAACAACAACAACAATGTCAAATAAACAACAACAACAACGTCAAATAAACAACAACAACGTCAAATAAACAACAACAACAACAATGTCAACACAAATAACAACAACGTCAAATAAACAACAACAACAACAACGTCAACAACAACAACAATGTCAAATAAACAACAACAATAACAACAACGTCAAATACACAACAACAACAACTATGTCAACAACAACAACGTCAAATAAACAACAACAACAACAACAACAACGTCAAGTAAACAACAACAACAACAACAACAACAACGTCAAATAAACAACAACAACGTCAAATAAACAACAACAACAACTTCAAATAAACAACAACAACAACGTCAACAACAACAACAACGTCAACTACAACAACAACGTGAAATAAACAACATCAAATAAACAACAACGTCAAATAAACAATAACAACAACAACAATGTCAAATAAACAACAACAACGTCAAATAAACAACAACAACAATGTCAACAACAACAACAACGTCAAATATACAACAACAACAATGTCAAATAAACAACAACAATAACAACAATGTCAACAACAACAACAACAACAACAACAACATCAAATAAACAACAACAACAACGTCAAATAAACAACAACAACAATAATAACGTTAAATAAACAACAACAACAACAACACCGTCAAATAAACAACAACAACAACAACGTCAAATAAACAACAATAACAACAACGTCAAATAAACAACAACAACAACAACCACGTCAACAACAACAACAACGTCAAATAAACAACAACAACAACAACAACACCTATGTCAACAACAACAACAAAGTCAAATAAACAACAACAACAACAACGTCAACAATAACAACAACGTCAAATAAACAACAAAAACAACGACAACAACAACGTCAAATAAACAACAACAACAACAACAACAACAACAACAACAACAACGTCAAACAACAAAAACCACAACAACAACGTCAAATAAACAACAACAACAACGTCAAATAAACAGCAACAACAACAACACCAACAATAACAACAACAAGAACAACGTCAAATAAACCACAAAAACAACAACAACAATGTCAACAACATTAACAATGTCAAATAAACAACAACAACAACGTCAAATAAACAACAACAACAACAACGTCAACAACAACAACAATGTCAAATAAACAAGAACAACAATAACAATAACAACGTCAAATAAACAACAACAATAACGTCAAATAAACAACAACAACGACGACGTCAAATAATCAACAACAGCAACAACAACAAATATAACAACAACAACAACAACGTCAAATAACAACAACAACGTCAAATAAACAACAACAACAACGTCAAATAAACAACAATAACAACAACGTCAAATAAACAACAACATCAACGTCAAATAAATAAGAACAACAACAACAGCGTCAAATAAACAACAACCACAACAACAACGTCAAATAAACAACAACAACAACGTCAAATAAACAGCAACAACAACAACACCAACAATAACAACAACAAGAACAACGTCAAATAAACCACAAAAACAACAACAACAATGTCAACAACATTAACAATGTCAAATAAACAACAACAACAACGTCAAATAAACAACAACAACAACAACAACGTCAACAACAACAACAATGTCAAATAAACAAGAACAACAACAACAATAACAACGTCAAATAAACAACAACAATAACGTCAAATAAACAACAACAACAACGACGTTAAATAATCAACAACAACAACAACAAATATAACAACAACAACAACAACGTCAAATAACAACAACAACGTCAAATAAACAACAACAACAACATTAAACAACAATAACAACAACGTCAAATAAACAACAACATCAACATCAAATAAATAAGAACAACAACAACAGCGTCAAATAAACAACAAAAACAACAACAATAATAACAACAACAACAACAACAACGTGAAATAAACAACAGCATCAACAACATCAACAACAACAATGTCAAATAAACAACAACAACAATAATGTCAAATAAACAACAACAACAACAATAACAACAACGTCAACAACAACAACAACGTCAAATAAACAAAAACAACAACAACAACAACGTCAAATAAACAACAACAACAACAACAACAACACCTATTTTAACAACAACAACAAAGTCAAATAAACAACAACAACAACAACGTCAACAATAACAACAACGTCAAATAAACAACAAAAACAACGACAACAACAACGTCAAATAAACAACAACAACAACAACATCAACTAAACAACAACAACAACAACGTCAAATAAACAACAACCACAACAACAACGCCAAATAAACAACAACAACAACGTCAAATAAACAACAACAATAACAACGTCAAAAACAACAACAACAACGTCAAATAAACAACAAAAACAACGTCAAATAAACAATAACAACAAGAACAACAATGTCAAATAAACAACAACAACAACAACGTCAAATAAACAACAACAACAACAACAACGTCAAATAAACAACAACAACAACGTCAAATAAATAATAACAACAACAACAACGTCAAATAAACAACAACAACAACAACAACGTCAAATAAACAACAACAACAACAACGTCAAATAAACAACAACAACAACGTCAACAACAACAACAACAATGTCAAATAAACAACAACAACAACAACACTCTCAACAACAACAACAATGTCAAATAAACAACAACAATAACAACAACGTCAAATAAACAACAACAACAAGTATGTCAACAACAACAACAACGTCAAATAAACAACAACAACAACAACAACGTCAATATCAACAACAACGTCAAGTAAACAACAACAACAACCACAACAACAACAACCTCAAATAAACAACTACAACGTCAAATAAACAACAACAAAAACAACAACGTCAAATAAACAACAACAACAACGTCAACAACAACAACAATGTCAAATAAACAACAACAACAACAACAACGTCCAATAAACAACAACGTTAAATAAACAATAACCACAACAACAATGTCAAATAAACAACAACAACCTCAAATAAACAACAACAACAATGTCAATAACAACAACAACGTCAAATAAACAACAACAACAACAACAACAACCACAACGTCAAATAAACAACAACAACAACGTCAAATAAACAACAACAACAACAACAACGTCAAATAAGCAACAACAAAAACAACAACAACATCAACAACAACAAAAACGTCAAATAAACAACAACAACAAAAACAACAACGTCAACAACAACGTCAAATAAACAACAACGTCAAATAAACAACAACAACAACAACAACACCGTCAAATAAACAACAACAATAACAACGTCAAATAAACAACAACAACAACAACGTCAAATAAACAACAACAAAAACAACGTCAACAACAACAACGTCAAATAAACCACAACAATAACAACGTCAAAAACAACAACAACAACGTCAAATAAACAACAAAAACAACGTCAAATAAACAATAACAACAAGAACAACAATGTCAAATAAACAACAACAACAACAACGTCAAATAAACAACAACAACAACGTCAACAACAAAAACAACGTCAAATAAACAACAACAACAACGTCAAATAAACAATAACAACAACAACAACGTCAACAACAACAACGCCAAATAAACAACAACAACAACAACGTCAAATAAACAACAACAACGTCAAATAAACAACAACAATAACAACGTCAAATAAACAACAACAACAATGTCAACAACAACAACAACAATGTCAAATAAACAACAACAACAACAACAACACTCTCAACAACAACAACAATGTCAAATAAACAACAACAATAACAACAACGTCAAATAAACAACAACAACAACTATGTCAACAACAACAACAACGTCAAATAAACAACAACAACAACAACAACGTCAATATCAACAACAACGTCAAGTAAACAACAACAACAACAACAACAACAACAACGTCAAATAAACAACAACAACGTCAAATAAACAACAACAACAACAACGTCAACAACAACAACAATGTCAAATAAAGAACAACAACAACGTCAAATAAACAACAACGTTAAATAAACAATAACCACAACAACAATGTCAAATAAACAACAACAACCTCAAATAAACAACAACAACCTCAAATAAACAACAACAACAATGTCAATAACAACAACAACGTCAAATAAACAACAACAACAACAACAACAACAACCACAACGTCAAATAAACAACAACAACAACGTCAAATAAACAACAACAACAACAACATCAAAATTAACAACAACAACAACAACAACGTCAAATAAACAACAACAAAAACAACAACAACAACATCAACAACAACAAAAACGTCAAATAAACAACAACAACAATAACACCAACGTCAACAACAACAACTACGTCAAATAAACAACAACAACAACGTCAAATAAACAATAACAACAACAACAACGTCAACAACAACAACGTCAAATAAACAACAACAACAACGTCAAATAAACAACAACAACGTCAAATAAAGAACAACAACAACAACAACAACGTCAAATAAACAACAACAATGTCAACAACAACAACAACAATGTCAAATAAACAACAACAACAACGTCAAATAAACAACAACAACGTCAAATAAACAATAACAACAACAATGTCAACACCAATAACAACAACGTCAAATAAACAACAACAACAACAACGTCAACAACAACAACAATGTCAAATAAACAACAACAATAACAACAACGTCAAATACACAACAACAACAACTATGTCAACAACAACAACGTCAAATAAACAACAACAACAACAACAACAACGTCAAGTAAACAACAACAACAACAACAACAACAACAACGTCAAATAAACAACAACAACGTCAAATAAACAACAACAACAACTTCAAATAAACAACAACAACAACGTCAACAACAACAACAACGTCAACTACAACAACAACGTGAAATAAACAACATCAAATAAACAACAACGTCAAATAAACAATAACAACAATAACAATGTCAAATAAACAACAACAACGTCAAATAAACAACAACAACAATGTCAACAACAACAACAACGTCAAATATACAACAACAACAATGTCAAATAAACAACAACAATAACAACAATGTCAACAACAACAACAACAACAACAACATCAAATAAACAACAACAACAACGTCAAATAAACAACAACAACAATAATAACGTTAAATAAACAACAACAACAACAACACCGTCAAATAAACAACAACAACAACAACGTCAAATAAACAACAATAACAACAACGTCAAATAAACAACAACAACAACAACCACGTCAACAACAACAACAACGTCAAATAAACAACAACAACAACAACAACACCTATGTCAACAACAACAACAAAGTCAAATAAACAACAACAACAACAACAACGTCAACAATAACAACAACGTCAAATAAACAACAAAAACAACGACAACAACAACGTCAAATAAACAACAACAACAACAACAACAACAACAACAACAACAACAACAACGTCAAATAAACAACAACCACAACAACAACGTCAAATAAACAACAACAACAACGTCAAATAAACAGCAACAACAACAACACCAACAATAACAACAACAAGAACAACGTCAAATAAACCACAAAAACAACAACAACAATGTCAACAACATTAACAATGTCAAATAAACAACAACAACAACGTCAAATAAACAACAACAACAACAACAACGTCAACAACAACAACAATGTCAAATAAACAAGAACAACAACAACAATAACAACGTCAAATAAACAACAACAATAACGTCAAATAAACAACAACAACGACGACGTCAAATAATCAACAACAGCAACAACAACAAATATAACAACAACAACAACAACGTCAAATAACAACAACAACGTCAAATAAACAACAACAACAACGTCAAATAAACAACAATAACAACAACGTCAAATAAACAACAACATCAACGTCAAATAAATAAGAACAACAACAACAGCGTCAAATAAACAACAACCACAACAACAACGTCAAATAAACAACAACAACAACGTCAAATAAACAGCAACAACAACAACACCAACAATAACAACAACAAGAACAACGTCAAATAAACCACAAAAACAACAACAACAATGTCAACAACATTAACAATGTCAAATAAACAACAACAACAACGTCAAATAAACAACAACAACAACAACGTCAACAACAACAACAATGTCAAATAAACAAGAACAACAACAACAATAACAACGTCAAATAAACAACAACAATAACGTCAAATAAACAACAACAACAACAACGTTAAATAATCAACAACAACAACAACAACAAATATAACAACAACAACAACAACGTCAAATAACAACAACAACGTCAAATAAACAACAACAACAACGTCAATTAAACAACAATAACAACAACGTCAAATAAACAACAACATCAACATCAAATAAATAAGAACAACAACAACAGCGTCAAATAAACAACAAAAACAACAACAATAATAACAACAACAACAACAACGTGAAATAAACAACAGCATCAACAACATCAACAACAACAATGTCAAATAAACAACAACAACAATAATGTCAAATAAACAACAACAACAACAATAACAACAACGTCAACAACAACAACAACGTCAAATAAACAAAAACAACAACAACAACAACGTCAAATAAACAACAACAGCAACTATTTTAACAACAACAATAACAACGTCAAACAAACAACAACAACAACAACAACGTCAATAACAACAACAATGTCAAGTAAACAACAACAACAACAACGTCAAATAAACAACAACAATAACAACGTCAAATAAACAACAACAACAACGTCAAATAAACAACAACAGCATCAAATAAACAACAACACCAACAACTTCAACAACAACAATAACGTCAAATTAACAACAATAACAACAACATCAACAACAACAACAACAACAACGTCAAATAAACAACAACAACAACAACAACATCAAATAAACAATAACAACAACAACAATGTCAAATAAACAACAACAACAACAACGTCAAATAAACAACAACAACAACAACGTCAACAACAACAACAACAACGTCAAATAAACAACAACAACAACGTCAAATAAACAACAACAACAACAACAACAATAACAACAACAACAACGTCAAATAAACAACAACAACAACGTCAAATAAACAACAACAAAAAACACAACAACATCAACAAAACAAAAACGTCGAATAAACAACAACAACAACAACAACGTCAACAACAACAACTACGTCAAATAAACAACAACAACAATGTCAAATAAACAATAACAACAACAACAACGTCAAATAAGCAACAACAACAACGTCAAATAAACAACAACAACGTCAAATAAAGAACAACAACAACAACGTCAAATAAACAACAACAACGTCAACAACAACAACAACAACAATGTCGAATAAACAACAACAACAACAACAACAACAACGTCAATAACAACAACAATGTCAAATAAATAACAACAACGTCAAATAAACAACAAAAACAACAACAACAACAATGTCAACAACATTAACAACGTCAAATAAACAACAACAACAACAACGTCAAATTAACAACAACAACAACAACAACGTCAAATAAACAAGAACAACAACAACAATGTCAACAACATTAACAACGTCAAATAAACAACAACAACAACAACGTCAAATTAACAACAACAACAACAACAACGTCAAATAAACAAGAACAACAACAACAATGTCAACAACATTAACAACGTCAAATAAACAACAACAACAACATCAAATAAACAACAACAACAACAACGTCAAATAAACAAGAACAACAACAACAATAACAACGTCAAATAAACAACAACAACAACGTCAAATAAACAACAACAACAACAACACCAACAATAACAACAACAAGAACAACGTCAAATAAACCACAAAAACAACAACAACAATGTCAACAACATTAACAATGTCAAATAAACAACAACAACAACAACGTCAAATAAACAACAACAACAACAACGTCAACAACAACAACAATGTCAAATAAACAAGAGCAACAACAACAATAACAACGTCAAATAAACAACAACAATAACGTCAAATAAACAACAACAACAACAACAACGTCAAATAATCAACAACAACAACAAATACAACAACAACAACAACGTCAAATAACAACAACAACGTCAAATAAACAACAACAACAACGTCAAATAAACAATAACAACAACAATGTCAAATAAACAACAACAACAACAACGTCAAATAAACAACAACAACAACGTCAAATAAATAAGAACAACAACAACAACGTCAAATAAACAACAAAAACAACAACAACAACAACGTGAAATAAACAACAGCATCAACAACATCAACAACAACAATGTCAAATAAACAACAACAACAACAATGTCAAATAAATAACAACAACAACAATAACAACAACGTCAACAACAACAACAACGTCAAATAAACAACAACAACAACAACAACGTCAAATAAACAACAACAACAACAACTATTTTAACAACAACAACAACATCAAATAAAAAAATAACAACAACAACAACACCTATGTCAACAACAACAACAAAGTCAAATAAATAACAACAACAACGTCAACAATAACAACAACGTCAAATAAACAACAACAACAACGTCAAATAAACAACAACAATAACATCAACAACACCGTCAAATAAACAACAACAATAACAACGTCAAATAAACAACAACAACAACAACGTCAAATAAACAACAACAAAAACAACGTCAACAATAACAACAATGTCAAATAAACAACAACAATAACAACGTCAAAAACAACAACAACAACGTCAAATAAACAACAACAACAACGTCAAATAAACAATAACAACAAGAACAACAATGTCAAATAAACAACAACAACAACGTCAAATAAACAACAACAACAACAACAACGTCAACAACAACAACAACGTCAAATAAACAACAACAACGTCAAATAAACAATAACAACAACAACAACGTCAACAACAACAACAACGTCAAATAAACAACAACAATAACATCAAATAAACAACAACAACTGTAACACCCCGTTTTTGATTAAATGTTAATTCGGTTATTTGAAATAAAAATATTCATAATGATAAAATACTATTTTGAGTAATATTAATTTGGTGTGTAGTAATATTTGACTTTGTTTGATTAATTGGCATGATTAGGTTTATATAGAATAAATATTATTTAATGTAATATTGTTTAATAGGGTTATATATTATAATTTGAATTAAATAATTGTTGGGGCCAAATTGTAATTTTAGAAAGATAGAGGGAGGAAAGTTAATAGTAGAAGGGAGTTTTATAAAAGAGAGAAGGAGAGTTAGTAAGAGTAGTAGAAGAAGAAAAGGAAAGAGGAGAAAGAAGAAAGAAAAGAGGAGAAGAGGAGAAAGAGAGATAGGCTTGGAGTTGCAACATCTCCATCATCTTGTTTCAAGAAAACCCACACCAAGGTAAGGGGTTTGATTCTCCATCTCATATTGTTAGGTTTTTGTATGATATATTTTGGATTTAGGGGTAAAATTGATAGTTGATTTTTTAGGGTTTTGTTGGTTGATTGATAGAATGGTTTAGAAAAGTTGGATTAGTAGTATGGTTTGTGGGTGTATTAGGTGCTAACTTGTAGAAATTAAGAGTATTGAAATGGGAAAGAAAACCATGGTAGTTGAATGAGAAAAACTCAAAAGAGTGGAGTTTTCACGCAGGCCTCACAACACGGGCCGTGTTGCAGCACACGGGTGCCCGTGTTGCTGCTCTGACTTGGCATTTCTTGGCTCGTTCTGGTTGCCTCTCAACACGGGCCGTGTTGCAGCACACGGGTGCCCGTGTTGATGCGTCTGTAGCCTCCAAAATTCTAATTTTTGCACTTCCTTTAGAACCCGTTTGTGTTCCGATTTCGGTAGATTCGTCGACGGAGCAAGTTGCTCCGAATCCAAAGAAAATTGACGTGCTAGCGTAATCCGACGTGTAGCTTGACGTAGTGAAGTTCGTCTTGCGAAATTTCGACTTTTAAGAATTGACCCGATTTTATTGCGAATGAAATAAGTTGAGTTTAATCCCGAATCTAACCGTTCGAGTTACATTCCGGTGACTCGATCGCGATGAGAAACATTGAGAATAATGCCGGTTCATTGATAATGACTTTATGTTGAAATATACTTTCCGATTTGGAATTGTTGATAGTTGATGGTTTATGTTTTGGTTGAGTAAGTAATCTCGTTTGTATACATTTTACTTGATGTTGAGATTGATAAATTATATGTATGCATGCATGTACAATAGTTGATGTTCCATTGGTTGGATTTGATGGCATGTGTATGTTAAGATTGTTGTGAGTCTTAATTGCATGCATTGGTTATATTGTACATTGCATGGCATGGTGGTCTTGAAACAGAGACGGTGGAACTTTGGGTCCACAATATCTAGACGGTGACCCTATTGTTGGAAAAGACGTAGTGACCTTGATCCGGAAGGGAAACATAGGTGGTGGAACTTTGGGTCCACAATATCTAGACGGTGACCCTATTGTGGGAAAAGACGTAGTGACCTTGATCCGGAAGGGAAACATAGGTGGTGGAACTTTGGGTCCACAATATCTAGACGGTGACCCTATTGTGGGAAAAGACGTAGTGACCTTGATCCGGAAGGGAAACATAGGTGGTGGAACTTTGGGTCCACGAGTCGGTACCGCATTCGCATACGTTGAGTCGTGTTGTGAGTCACATGTATATTTGTGCATGTTATGCATGTGTGTTGATGTGTTTAATTATGTGCCAATATTGTTGTTGTTTGAATTATGGTTATGTGCCAAGGATGTGAGTATTCGGATAATCGGTTTACATGGTTAATGTGTAAGAAATGGATTCCTTGAGTAAGGATATTACAAGTGATAAAATGAACATGATCATTATGTATTGCTTTAATTATTGCCATTTCATTTACTTAAAATTATATGTTATATGATTATTGGAATTCTTACCCTTTTGTTGGCCAATGCTTTTGATGGCATTGTGCAGGTACCAAGGACGGTAGCGCGAGGCGCTAACTAACGGATGCATTGGATTGCAATCTGTTTCATTTGATTAGAGTCGAGTCGATGCTCTGGTAGTAACATATGGGGGGGGGGGGGAATTTATTAGTGTCGAACTCGATTATTTTGTATTTGGATTATGATGTATATAATCCTTATTCGTGTATATGATGTTTTGTATATGTGAGACTTGATAACATATGCTTATGTGAATTATGATGGCTTGATGCCTAGAATTATGTTTTGATTCCTCCATAAATGGAGATGATGTGAAATTATGAAACTCCGTTGCGTTTGCACGAGAGAATGAAGTAAATATTTATAGTATGTTTGTTTTGAGTTGGAATGCTTATACTTTCAAACATACCCTGTCTGTTCTTCCTTAAAAACTTTGGAATGTGATGTGTGTTGTGGCATCCCTTCCGTGCAATTTTATTTCTCTGATTTTAATCTTTACCTTTAATTTGGGTATTTAGAAGGGGTGTTACAACAACAACGTCAAATAAACAACAACAACAACAACAACGTCAAATAAACAACAACAACAATGTCAACAACAACAACAACAACAATGTCAAATAAACAACAACAACAACAACAACAACACTCTCAACAACAACAACAATGTCAAATAAACAACAACAATAACAACAACGTCAAATAAACAACAACAACAACAACTATGTCAACAACAACAACAACGTCAAATAAACAACAACAACAACAACGTCAATATCAACAACAACGTCAAGTAAACAACAACAACAACAACAACGTCAAATAAACAACAACAACGTCAAATAAACAACAACAACAACAACGTCAAATAAACAACAACAACAACGTCAACAACAACAACAACGTCAAATAAACAACAACAACAACAACGTCAACAACAACGTCAAATAAACAATAACGTTAAATAAACATTAACCACAACAACAATGTCAAATAAACAATAACGTTAAATAAACATTAACCACAACAACTATGTCAAATAAACAACAACAACAATGTCAACAACAACTACAACAACAACGTCAAATAAACCACAACAACAACAACAAAATCAACAATAACAACAACAACAACGTCAAATAAACAACAACAACAACGTCAAATAAACAACAACAAAAACAACAACAAAAACAACAACAACATCAACAACAACAAAAACTTCAAATAAACAACAACAACCACAATAACAACAACGTCAACAACAACAACTACGTCAAATAAACAACAACAACAACGTCAAATAAACAATAACAACAACAACGTCAACAACAACAACGTCAAATAAACAACAACAACAACGTCAAATAAAGAAGAACAACAACAACAACGTCAAATAAACAACAACAACATCAACAACAACAACATCAATGTCAAATAAACAACAACAACACCGTCAACAACAACAATGTCAAATAAACAACAACAACAACAACGTCAAATAAACAACAACAACAACAACAATAATAACAACAACAACAACAACGTGAAATAAACAACAGCATTAACAACATCAACAACAACAATGTCAAATAAACAACAACAACAATGTCAAATAAACAACAACAACAACAACAATAACAACAACGTCAACAACAACAACAACGTCAAATAAACAACAACAACAACAACAACAACGTCAAATAAACAACAACAACAACTATTTTAACAACAACAATAACAACGTCAAACAAACAACAACAACAACAACAACAACGTCAATAACAACAACAATGTCAAGTAAACAACAACAACAACAACGTCAAATAAACAACAACAATAACAACGTCAAATAAACAACAACAACAACGTCAAATAAACAACAACAACAACACCAACAACTTCAACAACAACAACAACGTCAAATAAACAACAATAACAACAACATCAACAACAACAACAACAACGTCAAATAAACAACAACAACAACATCAAATAAACAATAACAACAACAACAATGTCAAATAAACAACAACAACAACAACGTCAAATAAACAACAACAACAACAACGTCAACAACAACAACAACAACGTCAAATAAACAACAACAACAACAACAACGTCAAATAAACAACAACAACAACAACGTCAAATAAACAACAACAACAACAACAACAATAACAACGTCAAATAAACAACAACAACAACGTCAAATAAACAACAACAAAAAACACAAGAACATCAACAACAACAAAAATGTCGAATAAACAACAACAACAACAACAACGTCAACAACAACAACTACGTCAAATAAACAACAACAACATGTCAAATAAACAATAACAACAACAAGAACGTCAAATAAACAACAACAACAACAACGTCAAATAAAGAACAACAACAACAACATCAAATAAACAACAACAACGTCAACAATAACAACAACAACAACAATGTCAAATAAACAACAACAACAACAACGTCAATAACAACAACAATGTCAAATAAACAACAACAACGTCAAATAAACAACAAAAACAACAACAACAATGTCAACAACATTAACAACTTCAAATAAACAACAACAACAACAACGTCAAATAAACAACAACAACAACAACGTCAAATAAACAAGAACAACAACAACAATAACAACGTCAAATAAACAACAACAACAACGTCAAATAAACAACAACAACAACAACACCAACAATAACAACAACAAGAACAACGTCAAATAAACCACAAAAACAACAACAACAATGTCAACAACATTAACAATGTCAAATAAACAACAACAACGTCAAATAAACAACAATGTCAAATAAACAAGAGCAGCAACAACAATAACAACGTCAAATAAACAACAACCATAACGTCAAATAAACAACAACAACAACAACAACAACGTCAAATAATCAACAACAACAACAAATACAACAACAACAACAACGTCAAATAACAACAACAAAAACAACAACAACATCAACAACAACAAAAACGTCAAATAAACAACAACAACAATAACAACAACGTCAACAACAACAACTACGTCAAATAAACAACAACAACAACGTCAAATAAACAATAACAACAACAACGTCAACAACAACAACGTCAAATAAACAACAACAACAACAACAACGTCAAATAAACAACAACAACGTCAAATAAAGAAGAAGAACAACAACAACAACGTCAAATAAACAACAACAACATCAACAACAACAACATCAATGTCAAATAAACAACAACAACACCGTCAACAACAACAATGTCAAATAAACAACAACAACAACAACGTCAAATAAACAACAACAACAATAATAACAACAACAACAACGTGAAATAAACAACAGCATCAACAACATCAACAACAACAATGTCAAATAAACAACAACAACAACAATGTCAAATAAACAACAACAACAACAACAACAACAATAACAACAACGTCAACAACAACAACAACGTCAAATAAACAACAACAACAACAACAACAACGTCAAATAAACAACAACAACAACTATTTTAACAACAACAATAACAACGTCAAACAAACAACAACAAGAACAACGTCAATAACAACAACAATGTCAAGTAAACAACAACAACAACAACAACAACAACGTCAAATAATCAACAACAATAACAACGTCAAATAAACAACAACAACAACGTTAAATAAACAACAACAACAACAACAACATCAAATAAACAACAACACCAACAACTTCAACAACAACAACAACGTCAAATAAACAAAAATAACAACAACATCAACAACAACAACAACAACGTCAAATAAACAACAACAACAACATCAAATAAACAATAACAACAACAACAACGTCAAATAAACAACAACAACAACAACAACAACGTCAAATAAACAACAACAACAACAATAACAACAACGTCAAATAAACAACAACAACAAAACCAACAACAACGTCAAATAAACAACAACAACAACAACGTCAAATAAACAACAACAAAAAACACAATAACATCAACAACAACAAAAAATGTCGAATAAACAACAACAACAACAACAACAACAACAACGTCAACAACAACAACTACGTCAAATAAACAACAACAACAATGTCAAATAAACAATAACAACAACAACAACGTCAAATAAACAACAACAACAACGTCAAATAAACAACAACAACGTCAAGTAAAGAACAACAACAACGTCAAATAAACAACAACAACATCAACAACAACAACAACAAAACCAATGTCAAATAAACAACAACAACAACAACAACGTCAATAACAACAACAATGTCAAATAAACAACAACAACAACGTCAAATAAACAACAAAAACAACAACAACAATGTCAACAACATTAACAACATCAAATAAACAACAACAACAACAACAACAACGTCAAATAAACAACAACAACAACAACGTCAAATAAACAAGAACAACAACAACAATAACAACGTCAAATAAACAACAACAACAATGTCAAATAAACAACAATAACAACAACACAAACAAGAACAACGTCAAATAAACCACAAAAACAACAACAACAATGTCAACAACATTAACAATGCAAATAAACAACAACAACGTCAAATAAACAACAACAACAACAACAACGTCAACAACAACAACAATGTCAAATAAACAAGAGCAACAACAACAATAACAATGTCAAATAAACAACAACAATAACGTCAAATAAACAACAACAACAACAACGTCAAATAATCAACAACAACAACAAATACAACAACAACAACAACGTCAAATAACAACAACAACGTCAAATAAACAACAACAACAACGTCAAATAAACAACAAAAACAACAACGTCAAATAAACAACAACAACAATAACGTCAAATAAACAACAACAACAACGTCAAATAAATAAGAACAACAACAACGTCAAATAAACAACAAAAACAACAACAACAACAACGTGAAATAAACAACAACATCAACAACATCAACAACAACAATGTCAAATAAACAACAACAACAACAACAACAACAATGTCAACTAAACAACAACAACAACAATAACAACAACGTCAACAACAACAACAACGTCAAATAAACAACAACAACAACAACGTCACATAAATAACAACAACAACAACTATTTTAACAACAACAACAACAACATCAAATAAACAACAACAACAACAACTTCTATGTCAACAACAACAACGAGGTCAAATAAACAACAACAACACAGTCAACAATAACAACAACGTCAAATAAACAACAACAACAACAACGTCAAATAAACAACAACAACAACAACAACACCGTCAAATAAACAACAACAATAACAACATCAAATAAACAACAACAACAACAACGTCAAATAAACACAACAAAAACAACGTCAACAACAACAACAACATCAAATAAACAACAACAATAACAACGTCAAAAACAACAACAACAACGTCAAATATACAACAACAACAACGTCAAATAAACAATAACAACAAGAACAACAATGTCAAATAAACAACAACAACGTCAAATAAACAACAACAACAACAACGTCAACAACAACAACAACGTCAAATAAACAACAACAACAACGTCAAATAAACAATAACAACAACAACAACGTCAACAACAACAACGTCAAATAAACAACAACAATAACATCAAATAAACAACAACAACAACAATGTCAAATAAACAACAACAACAATGTCAACAATAACAACAACAATGTTAAATAAATAACAACAACCACAACACTCTCAACAACAACAACAATGTCAAATAAACAACAACAATAACAACAACGTCAAATAAACAACAACAACAACTATGTCAACAACAACAACAACAACGTCAAATAAACAACTACAACAACATCGTCAATATCAACAACAACGTCAAGTAAACAACAACAACAACAACAACAACAACAACGTCAAATAAACAACAACAACATCAAATAAACAACAACAACAACAACAACAACAACGTCAAATAAACAACAACAACAACAACGTCAAATAAACAACAACAACAACAACAACGTCAAATAAACAACAACGTTAAATAAACAATAACCACAACAACAATGTCAAATAAACAACAACAACAATGTCAACAACAACAACAATGTCAAATAAACAACAACAACAACAACAACAACGTCAAATAAACAACAACAACAACAACGTCAAATAAACAACAACAACAACAACAACATCAACAATAACAACAACAATAACAACGTCAAATAAACAACAACAAAAACAACAACAACATCAACAACAACAAAAACGTAAAATAAACAATAACAACAATAACAACAACGTCAACAACAACAACTACGTCAAATAAACAACAACAACGTCAAATAAACAATAACAACAACAACAACGTCAATAACAACAACGTCAAATAAACAACAACAACAACGTCAAATAAACAACAACAACGTCAAATAAAGAACAACAACAACAACAACGTCAAATAAACAACAACAACGTCAACAACAACAACATCAATGTCAAATAAACAACAACAACACCATCAACAACAACAATGTCAAATAAACAATAACAACAACGTCAAATAAACAACAACAACAACAATGTCAACATCAATAACAACAACGTCAAATAAATAACAACAACAACAACGTCAACAACGTCAACACCAACAACAACAACGTCAAATAAACAACAACAACACCGTCAAATAAACAACAACAACAATGTCAAATAAACAACAACAACAACATCAACAATAAAAACAACAAGAACAACGTCAAATAAACCACAAAAACAACAACAACAATGTCAACAACATTAACAATGTCAAATAAACAACAACAACGTCAAATAAACAACAACAACAACAACAACAACGTCAACACCAACAACAATGTCAAATAAACAAGAGCAACAACAACAATAACAACGTCAAATAAACAACAACAATAACGTCAAATAAACAACAACAACAACAACGTCAAATAATCAACAACAACAACAAATACAACAACAACAACAACGTCAAATAACAACAACAACGTCAAATAAACAACAACAACAACAACGTCAAATAAACAACAACAACAACAACGTCAAATAAACAACAACAACAACGTCAAATAAATAAGAACAACAACAACGTCAAATAAACAACAAAAACAACAACAACAACAACGTGAAATAAACAACAGCATCAACAACATCAACAACAACAATGTCAAATAAACAACAACAACAACAACAATGTCAAATAAACAACAACAACAACAATAACAACAACGTCAACAACAACAACAACGTCAAATAAACAACAACAACAACAACGTCAAATAAACAACAACAACAACAACTATTTTAACAACAACAACAACAACATCAAATAAACAACAACAACAACTTCTATGTCAACAACAACAACGTCAAATAAACAACAACAACAACAACAACACCGTCAAATAAACAACAACAATAACAACGTCAAATAAACAACAACAACAACGTCAAATAAACAACAACAAAAACAATGTCAACAACAACAACGTCAAATAAACAACAACAATAACAACGTCAAAAACAACAACAACAACGTCAAATATACAACAACAACAACGTCAAATAAACAATAACAACAACAACAACAATGTCAAATAAACAACAACAACAACGTCAAATAAACAACAACAACAACAACAACGTCAACAACAACAACAACGTCAAATAAACAACAACAACAACGTCAAATAAACAATAACAACAACAACAACGTCAACAACAACAACGTCAAATAAACAACAACAACAACGTCAAATAAACAACAACAACGTCAAATAAACAACAACAACAACAACAACGTCAAATAAACAACAACAACAATGTCAACAACAACAACAACAACAATGTCAAATAAATAACAACAACAACAACACTCTCAACAACAACAACAATGTCAAATAAACAACAACAATAACAATAACGTCAAATAAACAACAACAACAACTATGTCAACAACAACAACAACGTCAAATAAACAACAACAACGTCAATATCAACAACAACGTCAAGTAAACAACAACAACAACAACAACGTCAAATAAACAACAACAACATCAAATAAACAACAACAACAACAACAACGTCAAATAAACAACAACAACAACGTCAACAACAACAACAACGGCAAATAAACAACAACAACAACAACGGCAAATAAACAACAACAACAACAACGTCAACAACAACGTCAAATAAACAACAACGTTAAATAAACAATAACCACAACAACAATGTCAAATAAACAACCACAACAATGTCAACAACAACAACAATGTCAAATAAACAACAACAACAACAACAACGTCAAATAAACAACAACAACAACAACGTCAAATTAACAACAACAACAACAACAACATCAACAATAACAACAACAACAACAACAACGTCAAATAAACAACAACAACAACAACAACAACAACGTCAAATAAACAACAACAAAATCAACAACAACATCAACAACAACAAAAACGTCAAATAAACAATAACAACAATAACAACAACGTCAACAACAACAACTACGTCAAATAAACAACAACAACAACGTCAAATAAATAATAACAACAACAACAACGTCAAATAAACAACAACAACAACAACGTCAAATAAACAACAACAACGTCAAATAAAGAACAACAACAACAACAACAACAACGTCAAATAAACAACAACAATGTCAACAACAACAACATCAATGTCAAATAAACAACAACAACACCATCAACAACAACAATGTCAAATAAACAACAACAACAACGTCAAATAAACAACAACAACAACAATGTCAACACCAACAACAACACCGTCAAATAAACAACTACAACAACAAGGTGAAATAAACAACAACAACAACTATGTCAACAACAACTACAACATCAAATAAACAACAACAAAAATAACAACGTCAACAACAACAACAACGTCAAATAAACAACAACAACAATAACAACGTCAAATAAACAACAACAACACCGTCAAATAAACAACAACAACATCAAATAAACAACAAGAACAACAACAACGTCAACAACAACAACAACAACGTCAAATAAACAACAAAAACAACGACAACAACAACGTCAAATAAACAACAACAACAACAACATTAACTAAACAACAACAACAACGTCAAATAAACAACAACCACAACAACAACGTCAAATAAACAACAACAACAACGTCAAATAAACAGCAACAACAACAACACCAACAATAACAACAACAAGAACAACGTCAAATAAACCACAAAAACCACAACAACAATGTCAACAACATTAACAATGTCAAATAAACAACAATAACAACAACAACGTCAAATAAACAACAACAACAACAACAACGTCAACAACAACAACAATGTCAAATAAACAAGAACAACAACAACAATAACAACGTCAAATAAACAACAACAATAACGTCAAATAAACAACAACAACAACTTCAAATAATCAACAACAACAACAAATACAACAACAACAACAACGTCAAATAACAACAACAACGTCAAATAAACAACAATAACAACGTCAAATAAACAACAACAACGTCAAATAAATAAGAACAACAACAACAACGTCAAATAAACAACAAAAACAACAACAATAATAACAACAACAACAACGTGAAATAAACAACAGCATCAACAACATCAACAACAACAATGTCAAATAAACAACAACAACAACAACAATGTGAAATAAACAACAACAACAACAATAATAACAACGTCAACAACAACAACAACGTCAAATAAACAACAACAACAACAACATCAAATAAACAACAACAACAAAAATTTTAACAACAACAATAACAACGTTAAACAAACAACAACAACAAAATCGCCAATAACAACAACAATGTCAAGTAAACAACAACCACAACAACAACGTCAAATAAACAACAACAATAACAACGTCAAATAAACAACAACCACAACGTCAAATAAACAACAACAACAACAACAACATCAAATAAACAACAACAACAACAACTTCAACAACAACAACAACGTCAAATAAACAACAATAACGACAACATCAACAACAACAACAACGTCAAATAAACAACAACAACAACGTCAAATAAACAATAACAACAACATCAATGTCAAATAAACAACAACAACAACAACAACAACGTCAAATAAACAACAACGTCAAATAAAGAACAAAAACAACAACGTCAAATAAACAACAACAACGTCAACAACAATAACAACAACGTCAAATAAACAACAACACCAACAACTTCAACAACAACAACAACGTCAAATAAACAACAATAACAACAACATCAACAACAACAACAACAATGTCAAATAAACAACAACAACGTCAAATAAACAACAACAACAACAACGTCAAATAAACAACAACAACAACGTCAAGTAAACAACCACAACAACGTCAAATAAACAACAACAACAACAAAAACATCAAATAAATAACAACAACAACAACAACAACGTCAACAACAACAAATACGTCAGATAAACAACAACAACAACAGCGTCAAAAGAACAATAACAACAACAAAAACGTCAACAACAACAACGTCAAATAAACAACAACAACAACGTCAAATAAACAACAACAACGTCAAATAAAGAACAACAACAACAACAACGTAAAATAAACAACAACAACGTCAACAACAACAACAACAATGTCAAATAAACAACAACAACACCGTCAACAACAACAACAATGTCAAATAAACAACAACAACAACGTCAAATAAACAACAACAACAACAACAACGTCAACACCAACAACAACAACGTCAAATAAACAACAACAACAACAACGTCAAATAAACAACAACAACACCGTCAATTAAACAACAACAACAACGTGAAATAAACAACAACAACTATGTGATCAACAACAACAACATCAAATAAACAACAACAACAATAACAACGTCAACAACAACAACGTCAAATAAACAACAACAATAATAACAACGTCAAATAAACAACAACAATAACAACACCATCAAATAAACAATGACAACGTCAAATAAACAACAAGAACAACAATAACGTCAACAACAACAACAACGTCAAATAAACAACAAAAACAACGACAACAACAACGTCAAATAAACAACAACAACAACATCAACTAAACAACAACAATAACAACGTCAAATAAACAACAACCACAACAACAATGTCAAATAAACAACAACAACAACGTCAAATAAACAACAACAACAACAACACCAACAATAATAACAACAACGTCAAATAAACAACAAAAACAACAACAACAATGTCAACAGCATTAACAACGTCAAATAAACAACAACAACAACAACGTCAAATAAACAACAACAACAACAACAACAACAACGTCAACAACAACAACAATGTCAAATAAACAAGAACAACAACAACAATAACAACGTCAAATAAACAACAACAATAACGTCAAATAAACAACAACAACAACAACGTCAAATAATCAACAACAACAAAAAATACAACAACAACAACAACAATGTCAAATAACAACATCAACGTCAAATAAACAACAACAACAACGTCAAATGAACAACAACAACAACGTCAAATAAACAACAACAAAAACGTCAAATAAACAACAACAACAACGTTAAATAAATAAGAACAACAACAACAACGTCAAATAAACAACAAAAACAACAACAATAATAACAACAACAACAACAACAACGTGAAATAAACAACAGCATCAACAACATCAACAACATTAACAACGTCAAATAAACAACAACAACAACGTCAATATCAACAACAACGTCAAGTAAACAACAACAACAACAACAACAACGTCAAATAAACAACAACAACGTCAAATAAACAACAACAACAACAACGTCAAATAAACAACAACAATAACAACGTCAACAACAACAACAACGTCAAATAAACAACAACAATAATAACAACGTCAAATAAACAACAACAATAACAACACCATCAAATAAACAATGACAACGTCAAATAAACAACAAGAACAACAACAACGTCAACAACAACAACAACGTCAAATAAACAACAAAAACAATGACAACAACAACGTCAAATAAACAACAACAACAACATCAACTAAACAACAACAACAACAACGTCAAATAAACAACAACCACAACAACAATGTCAAATAAACAACAACAACAACGTCAAATAAACAACAACAACAACAACACCAACAATAACAACAACAACGTCAAATAAACAACAAAAACAACAACAACAATGTCAACAGCATTAACAACGTAAAATAAACAACAACAACAACGTCAAATAAACAACAACAACAACAACAACGTCAACAACAACAACAATGTCAAATAAACAAGAACAACAACAACAATAACAACGTCAAATAAACAACAACAATAACGTCAAATAAACAACAACAACGTCAAATAATCAACAACAACAACAAATACAACAACAACAACAACGTCAAATAACAACATCAACGTCAAATAAACAACAACAACAACGTCAAATGAACAACAACAACAACGTCAAATAAACAACAACAAAAACGTCAAATAAACAACAACAACAACGTTAAATAAATAAGAACAACAACAACAACGTCAAATAAACAACAAAAACAACAACAACAACGTGAAATAAACAACAGCATCAACAACATCAACAACATTAACAACGTCAAATAAACAACAACAACAACGTCAATATCAACAACAACGTCAAGTAAACAACAACAACAACAACAACAACAACGTCAAATAAACAACAACAACGTCAAATAAACAACAACAACAACAACGTCAAATAAACAACAACAACAACAACGTCAACAACAACAACAACGTCAAATAAACAACAACAACAACAACAACGTCAACAACAACGTCAAATAAACAATAATGTTAAATAAACATTAACCACAACAACAATGTCAAATAAACAATAATGTGAAATAAACATTAACCACAACAACTATGTCAAATGAACAACAACAACGTCAAATAAACAACAACAACAATGTCAACAACAACTACAACAACAACGTCAAATAAACCACAACAACAACAACAAAATCAACAATAACAACAACAACAACAACGTCAAATAAACAACAACAACAACGTCAAATAAACAACAACAAAAACAACAACAAATACAACAACAACATCAACAACAACAAGAACTTCAAATAAACAACAACAACAACGTCAAATGAACAACAACAACTACGTCAAATAAACAACAACAACAACGTCAAATAAACAATAACAACAACAACGTCAACAACAACAACGTCAAATAAACAACAACAACAACGTCAAATAAAGAAGAACAACAACAACAACGTCAAATAAACAACAACAACATCAACAACAACAACATCAATGTCAAATAAACAACAACAACACCGTCAACAACAACAATGTCAAATAAACAACAACAACAACGTCAAATAAACAACAACAACAACAACAATAATAACAACAACAACAACAACGTGAAATAAACAACAGCATTAACAACATCAACAACAACAATGTCAAATAAACAACAACAACAACAATGTCAAATAAACAACAACAACAACAACAATAACAACAACGTCAACAACAACAACAACCTCAAATAAACAACAACAACAACAACAACAACGTCAAATAAACAACAACAACAACTATTTTAACAACAACAATAACAACGTCAAACAAACAACAACAACAACAACAACAACAACGTCAATAACAACAACAATGTCAAGTAAACAACAACAACAACAACGTCAAATAAACAACAACAACAACTATTTTAACAACAACAATAACAACGTCAAACAAACAACAACAACAACAACAACAACGTCAATAACAACAACAATGTCAAGTAAACAACAACAACAACAATGTCAAATAAACAACAACAATAACAACGTCAAATAAACAACAACAACAACGTCAAATAAACAACAACAACAACAACATCAAATAAACAACAACACCAACAACTTCAACAACAACAACAACGTCAAATAAACAACAATAACAACAACATCAACAACAACAACAACAACGTCAAATAAACAACAACAACAACATCAAATAAACAATAACAACAACAACAATGTCAAATAAACAACAACAACAACAACGTCAAATAAACAACAACAACAACAACGTCAACAACAACAACAATAACGTCAAATAAACAACAACAACAACAACAACAACGTCAAATAAACAACAACAACAACAAGAACAACAACAACGTCAAATAAACAACAACAACAACGTCAAATAAACAACAACAAAAAACACAACAACATCAACAACAACAAAAATGTCGAATAAACAACAACAAAAACAACAACAACTTAAACAACAACAACTACGTCAAATAAACAACAACAACAATGTCAAATAAACAATAACAACAACAACAACGTCAAATAAACAACAACAACGTCAAATAAAGAACAACAACAACAACATCAAATAAACAACAACAACGTCAACAACAACAACAACAACAACAACAACAATGTCAAATAAACAACAACAACAACAACAACAACGTCAATAACAACAACAATGTCAAATAAACAACAACAACGTCAAATAAACAACAAAAACAACAACAACAATGTCAACAACATTAACAACGTCAAATAAACAACAACAACAACAACAACGTCAAATAAACAACAACAACAACAACGTCAAATAAACAACAACAACAACAACAATAACAACGTCAAATAAACAACAACAACAACGTCAAATAAACAACAACAACAACAACACCAACAATAACAACAACAAGAACAACGTCAAATAAACCACAAAAACAACAACAACAATGTAAACAACATTACCAATGTCAAATAAACAACAACAACGTCAAATAAACAACAACAACAACAACGTCAACAATAACAACAATGTCAAATAAACAAGAGCAACAACAACAATAACAACATCAAATAAACAACAACAATAACGTCAAATAAACAACCACAACAACAACGTCAAATAATCAACAACAACAACAAATACAACAACAACAACAACGTCAAATAACAACAACAAAAACAACAACAACATCAACAACAACAAAAACGTCAAATAAACAACAACAATAACAACAACGTCAACAACAACAACTACGTCAAATAAACAACAACAACAACGTCAAATAAACAATAACAACAACAACGTCAACAACAACAACGTCAAATAAACAACAACAACAACGTCAAATAAACAACAACAACGTCAAATAAAGAAGAAGAAGAACAACAACAACGTCAAATAAACAACAACAACATCAACAACAACAACATCAATGTCAAATAAACAAAACCAACACCGTCAACAACAACAATGTCAAATAAACAACAACAACAACAACGTCAAATAAACAACAACAACAATAATAACAACAACAACAACAACGTGAAATAAACAACAGCATCAACAACATCAACAACAACAATGTCAAATAAACAACAACAACAACAATGTCAAATAAACAACAACAACAACAACAACAACAATAACAACAACGTCAACAACAACAACAACGTCAAATAAACAACAACAACAACAACAACAACGTCAAATAAACAACAACAACAACTATTTTAACAACAACAATAACAACGTCAAACAAACAACAACAAGAACAACGTCAATAACAACAACAATGTCAAGTAAACAACAACAACAACAACAACGTCAAATAAACAACAACAATAACAACGTCAAATAAACAACAACAACAACGTCAAATAAACAACAACAACAACAACAACATCAAATAAACAACAACACCAACAACTTAAACAACAACAACAACAACGTCAAATAAACAAAAATAACAACAACATCAACAATAACAACAACAACGTCAAATAAACAACAACAACAACATCAAATAAACAATAACAACAACAACAATGTCAAATAAACAACAACAACAACAACGTCAAATAAACAACAACAACAACAACGTCAACAACAACAACAACAACGTCAAATAAACAACAACAACAACAACGTCAAATAAACAACAACAACAACAACAACGTCAAATAAACAACAACAACAACAACGTCAAATAAACAACAACAAAAAACACAACAACATCAACAACAACAAAAACGTCGAATAAACAACAACAACAACAACAACGTCAACAACAACAACTACGTCAAATAAACAACAACAACAATGTCAAATAAACAATAACAACAACAACAATGTCAAATAAATAACAACAACAACGTCAAATAAACAACAACAACGTCAAATAAAGAACAACGACAACAACGTCAAATAAACAACAACAACATCAACAACAACAACAACAACAACAATGTCAAATAAACAACAACAACAACAACAACAACGTCAATAACAACAACAATGTCAAATAAACAACAACAACGTCAAATAAACAACAAAAACAACAACAACAATGTCAACAACATTAACAACGTCAAATAAACAACAACAACAACAACGTCAAATAAACAACAACAACAACGTCAAATAAACATGAACAACAACAACAATAACAACGTCAAATAAACAACAACAACAATGTCAAATAAACAACAATAACAACAACACCAACAATAACAACAACAAGAACAACGTCAAATAAACCACAAAAACAACAACAACAATTTCAACAACATTAACAATGTCAAATAAACAACAACAACATCAAATAAACAACAACAACAACAACAACGTCAACAACAACAACAATGTCAAATAAACAAGAGCAACAACAACAATAACAACGTCAAATAAACAACAACAATAACGTCAAATAAACAACAACAACAACAACGTCAAATAATCAACAACAACAACAAATACAACAACAACAACAACGTCAAATAAACAACAACAACAACAACGTCAAATAAACAACAACAACAACAACAACGTCAAATATACAACAACAACAACGTCAAATAAACAATAACAACAAGAACAACAATGTCAAATAAACAACAACAACAACGTCAAATAAACAACAACAACAACAACAACGTCAACAACAACAACAATGTCAAATAAACAACAACAACAACGTCAAATAAACAATAACAACAACAACGTCAACAACAACAACGTCAAATAAACAACAACAACAACGTCAAATAAACAACAACAACAACGTCAAATAAACAACAACAACAACAATGTCAAATAAACAACAACAACAACGTCAACAACAACAACAACGTCAAATAAACAACAACAACGTCAAATAAACAATAACAACAACAACGTCAACAACAACAACGTCAAATAAACAACAACAACAACGTCAAATAAACAACAACAACAACGTCAAATAAACAACAACAACAACAACAATGTCAAATAAACAACAACAACAACGTCAACAACAACAACAATGTCAAATAAATAACAACAACCACAACACTCTCAACAACAACAACAATGTCAAATAAACAACAACAATAACAACAACGTCAAATAAACAACAACATCAACTATGTCAACAACAACAACAACAACGTCAAATAAACAACTACAACAACAACGTCAATATCAACAACAACGTCAAGTAAACAACAACAACAACAACAATAACAACGTCAAATAAACAACAACAAAATCAAATAAACAACAACAACAACGTCAAATAAACAACAACAACAACGTCAACAACAACAACGTCAAATAAACAACAACAACAACAACAACGTCAAATAAACAACAACGTTAAATAAACAATAACCACAACAACAATGTCAAATAAACAACAACAACAATGTCAACAACAACAACAATGTCAAATAAACAACAACAACAACAACAAC
>OX451735.1:1345310200-1345347700 GCA_948472305.1 Vicia faba
AACAACAACAACAACGTCAAATAAACAACAACAACAACAACAACAACGTCAACAACAACAACAACGTCAAATAAACAACAACAACAACGTCAAATAAACAATAACAACAACAACAACGTCAACAACAACAACGTCAAATAAACAACAACAACAACGTCAAATAAACAACAACAACAACGTCAAATAAACAACAACAACAACAACATTGTCAAATAAACAACAACAACAACGTCAACAACAACAACAACAATGTCAAATAAATAACAACAACCACAACACTCTCAACAACAACAACAATGTCAAATAAACAACAACAATAACAACAACGTCAAATAAACAACAACATCAACTATGTCAACAACAACAACAACAACGTCAAATAAACAACTACAACAACAACGTCAATATCAACAACAACGTCAAGTAAACAACAACAACAACAACAACAACAACAACGTCAAATAAACAACAACAAAATCAAATAAACAACAACAACAACAACAACGTCAAAATAACAACAACAACAACAACGTCAACAACAACAACAACGTCAAATAAACAACAACAACAACAACAACAACAACAACGTCAAATAAACAACAACGTTAAATAAACAATAACCACAACAACAATGTCAAATAAACAACAACAACAATGTCAACAACAACAACAATGTCAAATAAACAACAACAACAACAACAACGTCAAATAAACAACAACAACAACAACAACAACGTCAAATAAACAACAACAACAACAACATCAACAATAACAACAACAATAACAACGTCAAATAAACAACAACAACATCAACAACAACAAAAACGTAAAATAAACAATAACAACAATAACAACAACGTCAACAACAACAACTACGTCAAATAAACAACAACAACGTCAAATAAACAATAACAACAACAACAACGTCAATAACAACAACGTCAAATAAACAACAACAACAACGTCAAATAAACAACAACAACAACGTCAAATAAAGAACAACAACAACAACAACAACGTCAAATAAACAACAACAACGTCAACAACAACAACATCAATGTCAAATAAACAACAACAACACCATCAACAACAACAATGTCAAATAAACAATAACAACAACGTCAAATAAACAACAACAACAACAATGTCAACATCAATAACAACAACGTCAAATAAACAACAACAACAACAACGTCAACAACGTCAACACCAACAACAGCAACGTCAAATAAACAACAACAACACCGTCAAATAAACAACAACAACAACAACGTCAAATAAACAACAACAACAACATCAACAATAAAAACAACAAGAACAACGTCAAATAAACCACAAAAACAACAACAACAATGTCAACAACATTAACAATGTCAAATAAACAACAACAACGTCAAATAAACAACAACAACAACAACGTCAACACCAACAACAATGTCAAATAAACAAGAGCAACAACAACAATAACAAAGTCAAATAAACAACAACAATAACGTCAAATAAACAACAACAACAACAACGTCAAATAATCAACAACAACAAATACAACAACAACAACAACGTCAAATAACAACAACAACGTCAAATAAACAACAACAACAACGTCAAATAAACAACAACAACAACAACGTCAAATAAACAACAACAACGTCAAATAAACAACAACAACAACGTCAAATAAATAAGAACAACAGTAACGTCAAATAAACAACAAAAACAATAACAACAACAACGTGAAATAAACAACAGCATCAACAACATCAACAACAACAATGTCAAATTAACAATAACAACAACAATGTCAAATAAACAACAACAACAACAATAACAACAACGTCAACAACAACAACAACGTCAAATAAACAACAACAACAACAACGTCAAATAAACAACAACAACAACAACAACTATTTTAACAACAACAACAACAACAACATCAAATAAACAACAACAACAACTTCTATGTCAACAACAACAACGTCAAATAAACAACAACAACAACAACAACAACACCGTCAAATAAACAACAACAATAACAACGTCAAATAAACAACAACAACAACGTCAAATAAACAACAACAAAAACAATGTCAACAACAACAACGTCAAATAAACAACAACAATAACAACGTCAAAAACAACAACAACAACGTCAAATATACAACAACAACAACGTCAAATAAACAATAACAACAACAACAACAATGTCAAATAAACAACAACAACAACGTCAAATAAACAACAACAACAACAACAACGTCAACAACAACAACAACGTCAAATAAACAACAACAACAACAACGTCAAATAAACAATAACAACAACAACAACGTCAACAACAACAACGTCAAATAAACAACAACAACAACAACGTCAAATAAACAACAACAACAACGTCAAATAAACAACAACAACAACAACAACGTCAAATAAACAACAACAACAACGTCAACAACAACAACAACAACAACAATGTCAAATAAATAACAACAACAACAACACTCTCAAAAACAACAACAATGTCAAATAAACAACAACAATAACAACAACGTCAAATAAACAACGACAACAACTATGTCAACAACAACAACAACGTCAAATAAACAACAACAACAACAACAACAACAACAACAACAACAACGTCAATATCAACAACAACGTCAAGTAAACAACAACAACAACAACAACAACAACGTCAAATAAACAACAACAACATCAAATAAACAACAACAACAACAACAACGTCAAATAAACAACAACAACAATGTCAACAACAACAACAACGTCAAATAAATAACAACAACAACAACAACGTCAACAACAACGTCAAATAAACAACAACGTTAAATAAACAATAACCACAACAACAATGTCAAATAAACAACCACAACAATGTCAACAACAACAACAATGTCAAATAAACAACAACAACAACAACGTCAAATAAACAACAACAACAACAATGTCAAATAAACAACAAAAACAACAACAACATCAACAATAACAACAACAACAACAACGTCAAATAAACAACAACAACAACAACAATGTCAAATAAACAACAACAAAATCAACAACAACATCAACAACAACAAAAATGTCAAATAAACAATAACAACAATAACAACAACCTCAACAACAATAACGTCAACAACAACAACTACGTCAAATAAACAACAACAACAACGTCAAATAAACAATAACAACAACAACAACGTCAACAACAACAACGTCAAATAAACAACAACAACAACGTCAAATAAACAACAACAACGTCAAATAAAGAACAACAACAACAACAACAACAACAACGTCAAATAAACAACAACAATGTCAACAACAACAACATCAATGTCAAATAAACAACAACAACACCATCAACAACAACAATGTCAAATAAACAACAACAACAACGTCAAATAAACAACAACAACAACATTGTCAACACCAATAACAACAACGTCAAATAAACAACAACAACAACAACAACAACGTCAACAACGTCAACACCAACAACAACAACGTCAAATAAACAACAACAACACCATCAAATAAACAACAACAACAACAACGTGAAATAAACAACAACAACAACTATGTCAACAACAACAACAACATCAAATAAACAACAACAACAATAACAACGTCAACAACAACAACAACGTCAAATAAACAACAACAACAACAATAACAACGTCAAATAAACAACAACAACAACAACACCGTCAAATAAACAACAACAACATCAAATAAATAACAAAAACAACAACAACGTCAACAACAACAACAACAACAACAACAACGTCAAATAAACAACAAAAACAACGACAACAACAACGTCAAATAAACAACAACAACAACAACAACAACAACAACAACGTCAAATAAACAACAAAAACAACGACAACAACAACGTCAAATAAACAACAACAACAACAACAACATTAACTAAACAACAACAACAACAACGTCAAATAAACAACAACCACAACAACAACGTCAAATAAACAACAACAACAACGTCAAATAAACAGCAACAACAACAACACCAACAATAACAACAACAAGAACAACGTCATATAAACCACAAAAACCACAACAACAATGTAAACAACATTAACAATGTCAAATAAATAACAATAACAACAACAACGTCAAATAAACAACAACAACAACAACGTCAACAACAACAACAACGTCAACAACAACAACAATGTCAAATAAACAAGAACAACAACAACAATAACAATGTCAAATAAACAACAACAATAACGTCAAATAAACAACAACAACAACGTCAAATAATCAACAACAACAACAAATACAACAACAACAACAACGTCAAATAACAACAACAACGTCAAATAAACAACAACAACAACGTCAAATAAACAACAACAACAACAACAACGTCAAATAAACAACAACAACGTCAAATAAATAAGAACAACAACAACAACGTCAAATAAACAACAAAAACAACAACAATAATAACAACAACAACAACAACAACGTCAAATAAACAAAAAAAACAACAACAATAATAACAACAACAACAACAACAACGTGAAATAAACAACAGCATCAACAACATCAACAACAACAATGTCAAATAAACAACAACAACAACAATGTGAAATAAACAACAACAACAACAATAACAACAACGTCAACAACAACAACAACGTCAAATAAACAACAACAACAACGTCAAATAAACAACAACAACAACAATTTTAACAACAACAATAACAACGTTAAACAAACCATTACAACAAAATCGTCAATAACAACAACAATGTCAAGTAAACAACAACAACAACAACAACAACGTCAAATAAACAACAACAATAACAACGTCAAATAAACAACAACCACAACGTCAAATAAACAACAACAACAACAACATCAAATAAACAACAACACCAACAACTTCAACAACAACAACAACGTCAAATAAACAACAATAACAACAACATCAACAACAACAACAACAACAACAACAACAACGTCAAATAAACAACAACAACAACGTCAAATAAACAATAACAACAACATCAATGTCAAATAAACAATAACAACAACAACAACGTCAAATAAACAACAACGTCAAATAAAGAACCACAACGACAACGTCAAATAAACAACAACAACGTCAACAACAACAACAACAACGCTAAATAAACAACAACACCAACAACTTGAACAACAACAACAACGTCAAATAAACAACAATAACAGCAACATCAACAACAACAACAACAATGTCAAATAAACAACAACAACGTCAAATAAACAACAACCACAACAACGTCAAATAAACAACAACAACAACAAAAACATCAAATAAATAACAACAACAACAACAACGTCAACAACAACAACTACGTCAAATAAACAACAACAACAACAACGTCAAAAGAACAATAACAACAACAAAAACGTCAACAACAACAACGTCAATTAAACAACAACAACAACGTCAAATAAACAACAACAACGTCAAATAAAGAACAACAACAACAACAACGTAAAATAAACAACAACAACGTCAACAACAACAACAACAATGTCAACACCAATAACAACAACGTCAAATAAACAACAACAACAACAATGTCAACAACGTCAACACCAACAACAACGTCAAATAAACAACAACAACACCATCAAATAAACAACAACAACAACAACAACGTGAAATAAACAACAACAACAACTATGTCAACAACAACAACAACATCAAATAAACAACAACAACAATAACAACGTCAACAACAACAACAACGTCAAATAAACAACAACAACAATAACAACGTCAAATAAACAACAACAACAACAACACCGTCAAATAAACAACAACAACATCAAATAAATAACAAAAACAACAACAACGTCAACAACAACAACAACAACGTCAAATAAACAACAAAAACAACGACAACAACAACGTCAAATAAACAACAACAACAACAACATTAACTAAACAACAACAACAACAACAACGTCAAATAAACAACAACCACAACAACAACGTCAAATAAACAACAACAACAACGTCAAATAAACAGCAACAACAACAACACCAACAATAACAACAACAAGAACAACGTCAAATAAACCACAAAAACCACAACAACAATGTAAACAACATTAACAATGTCAAATAAACAACAATAACAACAACAACGTCAAATAAACAACAACAACAACAACGTCAACAACAACAACAATGTCAAATAAACAAGAACAACAACAACAATAACAATGTCAAATAAACAAAAACAATAACGTCAAATAAACAACAACAACAACAACGTCAAATAATCAACAACAACAACAAATACAACAACAACAACAACGTCAAATAACAACAACAACGTCAAATAAACAACAACAACGTCAAATAAACAACAACAACAACAACGTCAAATAAACAACAACAACGTCAAATAAATAAGAACAACAACAACAACGTCAAATAAACAACAAAAACAACAACAATAATAACAACAACAACAACGTGAAATAAACAACAGCATCAACAACATCAACAACAACAATGTCAAATAAACAACAACAACAACAATGTGAAATAAACAACAACAACAACAATAACAACAACGTCAACAACAACAACAACGTCAAATAAACAACAACAACAACGTCAAATAAACAACAACAACAACAATTTTAACAACAACAATAACAACGTTAAACAAACCATTACAACAAAATCGTCAATAACAACAACAATGTCAAGTAAACAACAACAACAACAACAACAACAACAACGTCAAATAAACAACAACAATAACAACGTCAAATAAACAACAACCACAACGTCAAATAATCAACAACAACAACAACATCAAATAAACAACAACACCAACAACTTCAACAACAACAACAACAACGTCAAATAAACAACAATAACAACAACATCAACAACAACAACAACAACGTCAAATAAACAACAACAACAACGTCAAATAAACAATAACAACAACATCAATGTCAAATAAACAATAACAACAACAACAACGTCAAATAAACAACAACGTCAAATAAAGAACCACAACAACAACGTCAAATAAACAACAACAACGTCAACAACAACAACAACGTCAAATAAACAACAACACCAACAACTTCAACAACAACAACAACGTCAAATAAACAACAATAACAACAACATCAACAACAACAACAACAATGTCAAATAAACAACAACAACGTCAAATAAACAACAACCACAACAACGTCAAATAAACAACAACAACAACAACAAAAACATCAAATAAATAAGAACAACAACAACAACGTCAACAACAACAACTACGTCAGATAAACAACAACAACAACAACGTCAAAAGAACAATAACAACAACAAAAACGTCAACAACAACAACGTCAATTAAACAACAACAACAACGTCAAATAAATAACAACAACGTCAAATAAAGAACAACAACAACAACAACGTAAAATAAACAACAACAACGTCAACAACAACAACAACAACAATGTCAAATAAACAACAACAACACCGTCAACAACAACAACAATGTCAAATAAACAACAACAACAACGTCAAATAAACAACAACAACAACAACGTCAACACCAACAACAACAACGTCAAATAAACAACAACAACAACAACAACGTCAACAACAACAACAACAACGTCAAATAAACAACAACAACACCGTCAATTAAACAACAACAACAACGTGAAATAAACAACAACAACTATGTCAACAACAACAACAACATCAAATAAACAACAACAACAATAACAACGTCAACAACAACAACAACGTCAAATAAACAACAACAATAATAACAACGTCAAATAAACAACAACAACAACAACACCGTCAAATAAACAATGGCAACGTCAAATAAACAACAAGAACAACAACAACGTCAACAACAACAACAACGTCAAATAAACAACAAAAACAACGACAACAACAACGTCAAATAAACAACAACAACAACATCAACTAAACAACAACAACAACAACGTCAAATAAACAACAACCACAACAACAATGTCAAATAAACAACAACAACAACGTCAAATAAACAACAACAACAACACCAACAATAACAACAACAACGTCAAATAAACAACAAAAACAACAACAACAATGTCAACAGCATTAACAACGTCAAATAAACAACAACAACAACAACAACGTCAAATAAACAACAACAACAACAACAACAACGTCAACAACAACAACAATGTCAAATAAACAAGAACAACAACAACAATAACAACGTCAACAACAACAACAACGTCAACAACAACAACAATGTCAAATAAACAAGAACAACAACAACAATAACAATGTCAAATAAACAACAACAATAACGTCAAATAAACAACAACAACAACGTCAAATAATCAACAACAACAACAAATACAACAACAACAACAACGTCAAATAACAACAACAACGTCAAATAAACAACAACAACAACGTCAAATAAACAACAACAACAACAACAACGTCAAATAAACAACAACAACGTCAAATAAATAAGAACAACAACAACAACGTCAAATAAACAACAAAAACAACAACAATAATAACAACAACAACAACAACAACGTCAAATAAACAACAAAAACAACAACAATAATAACAACAACAACAACAACAACGTGAAATAAACAACAGCATCAACAACATCAACAACAACAATGTCAAATAAACAACAACAACAACAATGTGAAATAAACAACAACAACAACAATAACAACAACGTCAACAACAACAACAACGTCAAATAAACAACAACAACAACGTCAAATAAACAACAACAACAACAATTTTAACAACAACAATAACAACGTTAAACAAACCATTACAACAAAATCGTCAATAACAACAACAATGTCAAGTAAACAACAACAACAACAACAACAACGTCAAATAAACAACAACAATAACAACGTCAAATAAACAACAACCACAACGTCAAATAAACAACAACAACAACAACATCAAATAAACAACAACACCAACAACTTCAACAACAACAACAACGTCAAATAAACAACAATAACAACAACATCAACAACAACAACAACAACAACAACGTCAAATAAACAACAACAACAACGTCAAATAAACAATAACAACAACATCAATGTCAAATAAACAATAACAACAACAACAACGTCAAATAAACAACAACGTCAAATAAAGAACCACAACGACAACGTCAAATAAACAACAACAACGTCAACAACAACAACAACAACGCTAAATAAACAACAACACCAACAACTTCAACAACAACAACAACGTCAAATAAACAACAATAACAGCAACATCAACAACAACAACAACAATGTCAAATAAACAACAACAACGTCAAATAAACAACAACCACAACAACGTCAAATAAACAACAACAACAACAAAAACATCAAATAAATAACAACAACAACAACAACGTCAACAACAACAACTACGTCAAATAAACAACAACAACAACAACGTCAAAAGAACAATAACAACAACAAAAACGTCAACAACAACAACGTCAATTAAACAACAACAACAACGTCAAATAAACAACAACAACGTCAAATAAAGAACAACAACAACAACAACGTAAAATAAACAACAACAACGTCAACAACAACAACAACAATGTCAACACCAATAACAACAACGTCAAATAAACAACAACAACAACAATGTCAACAACGTCAACACCAACAACAACAACGTCAAATAAACAACAACAACACCATCAAATAAACAACAACAACAACAACAACGTGAAATAAACAACAACAACAACTATGTCAACAACAACAACAACATCAAATAAACAACAACAACAATAACAACGTCAACAACAACAACAACGTCAAATAAACAACAACAACAATAACAACGTCAAATAAACAACAACAACAACAACACCGTCAAATAAACAACAACAACATCAAATAAATAACAAAAACAACAACAACGTCAACAACAACAACAACAACGTCAAATAAACAACAAAAACAACGACAACAACAACGTCAAATAAACAACAACAACAACAACATTAACTAAACAACAACAACAACAACAACGTCAAATAAACAACAACCACAACAACAACGTCAAATAAACAACAACAACAACGTCAAATAAACAGCAACAACAACAACACCAACAATAACAACAACAAGAACAACGTCAAATAAACCACAAAAACCACAACAACAATGTAAACAACATTAACAATGTCAAATAAACAACAATAACAACAACAACGTCAAATAAACAACAACAACAACAACGTCAACAACAACAACAATGTCAAATAAACAAGAACAACAACAACAATAACAATGTCAAATAAACAAAAACAATAACGTCAAATAAACAACAACAACAACAACGTCAAATAATCAACAACAACAACAAATACAACAACAACAACGTCAAATAACAACAACAACGTCAAATAAACAACAACAACGTCAAATAAACAACAACAACAACAACGTCAAATAAACAACAACAACGTCAAATAAATAAGAACAACAACAACAACGTCAAATAAACAACAAAAACAACAACAATAATAACAACAACAACAACAACGTGAAATAAACAACAGCATCAACAACATCAACAACAACAATGTCAAATAAACAACAACAACAACAATGTGAAATAAACAACAACAACAACAATAACAACAACGTCAACAACAACAACAACGTCAAATAAACAACAACAACAACGTCAAATAAACAACAACAACAACAATTTTAACAACAACAATAACAACGTTAAACAAACCATTACAACAAAATCGTCAATAACAACAACAATGTCAAGTAAACAACAACAACAACAACAACAACAACGTCAAATAAACAACAACAATAACAACGTCAAATAAACAACAACCACAACGTCAAATAATCAACAACAACAACAACATCAAATAAACAACAACACCAACAACTTCAACAACAACAACAACGTCAAATAAACAACAATAACAACAACATCAACAACAACAACAACAACGTCAAATAAACAACAACAACAACGTCAAATAAACAATAACAACAACATCAATGTCAAATAAACAATAACAACAACAACAACGTCAAATAAACAACAACGTCAAATAAAGAACCACAACAACAACGTCAAATAAACAACAACAACGTCAACAACAACAACAACGTCAAATAAACAACAACACCAACAACTTCAACAACAACAACAACGTCAAATAAACAACAATAACAACAACATCAACAACAACAACAACAATGTCAAATAAACAACAACAACGTCAAATAAACAACAACCACAACAACGTCAAATAAACAACAACAACAACAACAAAAACATCAAATAAATAAGAACAACAACAACAACGTCAACAACAACAACTACGTCAGATAAACAACAACAACAACAACGTCAAAAGAACAATAACAACAACAAAAACGTCAACAACAACAACGTCAATTAAACAACAACAACAACGTCAAATAAACAACAACAACGTCAAATAAAGAACAACAACAACAACAACGTAAAATAAACAACAACAACGTCAACAACAACAACAACAACAATGTCAAATAAACAACAACAACACCGTCAACAACAACAACAATGTCAAATAAACAACAACAACAACGTCAAATAAACAACAACAACAACAACGTCAACACCAACAACAACAACGTCAAATAAACAACAACAACAACAATAACGTCAACAACAACAACAACAACGTCAAATAAACAACAACAACACCGTCAATTAAACAACAACAACAACGTGAAATAAACAACAACAACTATGTCAACAACAACAACAACATCAAATAAACAACAACAACAATAACAACGTCAACAACAACAACAACGTCAAATAAACAACAACAATAATAACAACGTCAAATAAACAACAACAACAACAACACCGTCAAATAAACAATGGCAACGTCAAATAAACAACAAGAACAACAACAACGTCAACAACAACAACAACGTCAAATAAACAACAAAAACAACGACAACAACAACGTCAAATAAACAACAACAACAACATCAACTAAACAACAACAACAACAACGTCAAATAAACAACAACCACAACAACAATGTCAAATAAACAACAACAACAACGTCAAATAAACAACAACAACAACACCAACAATAACAACAACAACGTCAAATAAACAACAAAAACAACAACAACAATGTCAACAGCATTAACAACGTCAAATAAACAACAACAACAACAACAACGTCAAATAAACAACAACAACAACAACAACAACGTCAACAACAACAACAATGTCAAATAAACAAGAACAACAACAACAATAACAACGTCAAATAAACAACAACAATAACGTCAAATAAACAACAACAACAACAACAACGTCAAATAATCAACAACAACAACAAATACAACAACAACAACAACAACAACGTCAAATAACAACATCAACGTCAAATAAACAACAACAACAACGTCAAATGAACAAAAACAACAACGTCAAATAAACAACAACAAAAACGTCAAATAAACAACAACAACAACGTTAAATAAATAAGAACAACAACAACAACGTCAAATAAACAACAAAAACAACAACAATAATAACAACAACAACAACAACGTGAAATAAACAACAGCATCAACAACATCAACAACATTAACAACATCAAATAAACAACAACAACAACACCAATGTCAAATAAACAACAACAACAACAATAACAACAACAATAACAACAACGTCAACAACAACAACAACAACGTCAAATAAACAACAACAACAATAATGTCAACAACAACAACAACAACAACAACGTCAATTAAACAACAACAACAACAACAACAACGTCAAGTAAACAACAACAACAACAACAACGTCAAATAAACATTAACAATAACAACACCAAATAAACAACAACAACAACAACAACGTCAAATAAACAACAACAACAACAACAACGTCAAATAAACAACAACAACAACGTCAACAACAACAACAACGTCAACAACAACAACAACGTCAAATAAACAAGAACAACAACAATAACAACGTCAAATAAACAACAACAATAACGTCAAATAAACAACAACAACAACGTCAAATAAACAACAACAACAACAAAAAATACAACAACAACAACAACAACAACGTCAAATAAACAACAACAACAACAAAAAATACAACAACAACAACAACAACGTCAAATAAACAACAACAACAACGTCAAATAAACAACAACAACAACAAAAAATACAACAACAACAACAACAACGTCAAATAAACAACAACAAAAACGTCAAATAAACAACAACAACAACAACGTCAAATAAACAACAACAACAACAACAATGTCAAATAAACAACAACAACGTCAAGTAAACAACAACAACAACGTCAAATAAACAACAACAACAACAAAAACATCAAATAAACTACAACAACAACAACGTCAACAACAACAACTACGTCACATAAAAAACAACAACAACGTCAAATAAACAATAACAACAACAACAACGTCAAATAAACAATAACAACAACAACAACATCAAATAAACAACAACAACAACGTCAAATAAACAACAACAACGTCAAATAAACAACAACAACAACGTCAAATAAACAACAACAACGTCAACAACAATAACAACAACAATGTCAAATAAACAACAACAACAGCGTCAACAACAACAACAATGTCAAATAAACAACAACAAGAACGTCAAATAAACAATAACAACAACAACGTCAACACCAACAACAACAACAACAACGTCAAATAAACAACAACAACAACAACGTCAAATAAACAACAACAACAACGTCAAATAAACAACAACAACAACAACAATAACAACAACAACGTCAAATAAACAACAACAACAACAACAACATCATATAAACAACAACAACAACAACGTCAAATAAACAACAACAAAAAACACAACAACATCAACAACAACAAAAATGTCTAATAAACAACAACAACAACAACAACAACAACGTCAACAACAACAACTACGTCAAATAAACAACAACAACAACAATGTCAAATAAACAATAACAACAACAACAACGTCAAATAAACAACAACAACAACGTCAAATAAACAACAACAACAACGTCAAATAAACAACAACAACGTCAAATAAAGAACAACAACAACAACGTCAAATAAACAACAACAACGTCAACAACAACAACAACAATGTCAAATAAACAACAACAACAACAACACCGTCAACAACAACAATGTCAAATAAACAACAACAACGTCAAATAAACAACAAAAACAACAACAACAATGTCAACGTCAAATAAACAACAACAACAACAACGTCAAATAAACAACAACAACAACAACGTCAACAACAACAACAACGTCAAATAAACAACAACAACAACAACAATAACAACGTCAAATAAACAACAACAATAACGTCAAATAAACAACAACAACAACAACAGAAAACGTCAAATACATAACAACAACAACAACAAATTCAACAACAACAATAACGTCAAATAACAACAACAACGTCAAATAAACAACAACAATAATGTCAAATAAACAACAACAACAACAACAACGTCAAATAAACAACAATAACAACAACGTCAAATAAACAACAACAACAACGTCAAGTAAACAACAACAACAACAACGTCAAATAAAAAACAACAACAACAAAAACATCAAATAAATAACAACAACAACAACAACAACGTCAACAACAACAACTACGTCACATAAACAACAACAACAACGTCAAATAAACAATAACAACAACAAAAACGTCAACAACAACAACGTCAAATAAACAACAACAACAACGTCAAATAAACAACAACAACGTCAATAAAGAACAACAACAACAACAACGTCAAATAAACAACAACAACGTCAACAACAACAACAATGTCAAATAAACAACAACAACACCGTCAACAACAACAACAATGTCAAATAAACAACAACAACAACGTCAAATAAACAACAACAACAACAACGTCAACACCAACAACAACAACGTCAAATAAACAACAATAACAACAACGTCAACACCAACAACAACAACGTCAAATAAACAACAACAACACCGTCAAATAAACAACAACAACAACAACAACGTGGAATAAACAACAACAACTATGTCAACAACAACAACAACATCAAATAAACAACAACAACAATAACAACGTCAACAACAACAACAACGTCAAATAAACAACAACAATAATAACAACGTCAAATAAACAACAACAACAACAACACCGTCAAATAAACAATGGCAACGTCAAATAAACAACAAGAACAACAACAACGTCAACAACAACAACAACGTCAAATAAACAACAAAAACAACGACAACAACAACGTCAAATAAACAACAACAACAACATCAACTAAACAACAACAACAACAACGTCAAATAAACAACAACCACAACAACAATGTCAAATAAACAACAACAACAACGTCAAATAAACAACAACAACAACAACACCAACAATAACAACAACAACGTCAAATAAACAACAAAAACAACAACAACAATGTCAACAGCATTAACAACGTCAAATAAACAACAACAACAACAACAACGTCAAATAAACAACAACAACAACAACAACGTCAACAACAACAACAATGTCAAATAAACAAGAACAACAACAACAATAACAACGTCAAATAAACAACAACAATAACGTCAAATAAACAACAACAACAACAACAACGTCAAATAATCAACAACAACAACAAATACAACAACAACAACAACAACGTCAAATAACAACATCAACGTCAAATAAACAACAACAACAACGTCAAATGAACAAAAACAACAACGTCAAATAAACAACAACAAAAACGTCAAATAAACAACAACAACAACGTTAAATAAATAAGAACAACAACAACAACGTCAAATAAACAACAAAAACAACAACAATAATAACAACAACAACAACAACGTGAAATAAACAACAGCATCAACAACATCAACAACATTAACAACATCAAATAAACAACAACAACAACAACACCAATGTCAAATAAACAACAACAACAACAACAATAACAACAACAATAACAACAACGTCAACAACAACAACAACAACGTCAAATAAACAACAACAACAACTATGTCAACAACAACAACAACAACAACAACGTCAATTAAACAACAACAACAACAACAACAACGTCAAGTAAACAACAACAACAACAACAACGTCAAATAAACAACAACAATAACAACACCAAATAAACAACAACAACAACAACAACGTCAAATAAACAACAACAACAACAACGTCAAATAAACAACAACAACAACGTCAACAACAACAACAACGTCAACAACAACAACAACGTCAAATAAACAAGAACAACAACAAAAACAACGTCAAATAAACAACAACAATAACGTCAAATAAACAACAACAACAACGTCAAATAAACAACAACAACAACAACAAAAAATACAACAACAACAACAACAACAACGTCAAATAAACAACAACAACAACAAAAAATACAACAACAACAACAACAACGTCAAATAAACAACAACAACAACGTCAAATAAACAACAACAACAACAAAAAATACAACAACAACAACAACAACGTCAAATAAACAACAACAACAACGTCAAATAAACAACAACAACAACAACGTCAAATAAACAACAACAACAACAACAATGTCAAATAAACAACAACAACGTCAAGTAAACAACAACAACAACGTCAAATAAACAACAACAACAACAAAAACATCAAATAAACTACAACAACAACAACGTCAACAACAACAACTACGTCACATAAAAAACAACAACAACGTCAAATAAATAATAACAACAACAACAACGTCAAATAAACAATAACAACAACAACATCAAATAAACAACAACAACAACGTCAAATAAACAACAACAACGTCAAATAAACAACAACAACAACGTCAAATAAACAACAACAACGTCAACAACAACAACAACAACAATGTCAAATAAACAACAACAACAGCGTCAACAACAACAACAATGTCAAATAAACAACAACAAGAACGTCAAATAAACAATAACAACAACAACGTCAACACCAACAACAACAACAACAACAACGTCAAATAAACAACAACAACAACAACGTCAAATAAACAACAACAACAACGTCAAATAAACAACAACAACAACAACAATAACAACAACAACGTCAAATAAACAACAACAACAACAACAACATCAAATAAACAACAACAACAACAACGTCAAATAAACAACAACAAAAAACACAACAACATCAACAACAACAAAAATGTCTAATAAACAACAACAACAACAACAACGTCAACAACAACAACTACGTCAAATAAACAACAACAACAACAATGTCAAATAAACAATAACAACAACAACAACGTCAAATAAACAACAACAACAACGTCAAATAAACAACAACAACGTCAAATAAAGAACAACAACAACAACGTCAAATAAATAACAACAACGTCAACAACAACAATAACAACAATGTCAAATAAACAACAACAACAACAACACCGTCAACAACAACAATGTCAAATAAACAACAACAACGTCAAATAAACAACAAAAACAACAACAACAATGTCAACGTCAAATAAACAACAACAACAACAACGTCAAATAAACAACAACAACAACAACGTCAACAACAACAACAACGTCAAATAAACAACAACAACAACAACAATAACAACGTCAAATAAACAACAACAATAACGTCAAATAAACAACAACAACAACAGAAAACGTCAAATACATAACAACAACAACAACAAATTCAACAACAACAATAACGTCAAATAACAACAACAACGTCAAATAAACAACAACAATAATGTCAAATAAACAACAACAACAACAACAACGTCAAATAAACAACAATAACAACAACGTCAAATAAACAACAACAACAACGTCAAGTAAACAACAACAACAACAACGTCAAATAAAAAACAACAACAACAAAAACATCAAATAAATAACAACAACAACAACAACAACGTCAACAACAACAACTACGTCACATAAACAACAACAACAACGTCAAATAAACAATAACAACAACAAAAACGTCAACAATAACAACGTCAAATAAACAACAACAACAACGTCAAATAAACAACAACAACGTCAATAAAGAACAACAACAACAACAACGTCAAATAAACAACAACAACGTCAACAACAACAACAATGTCAAATAAACAACAACAACACCGTCAACAACAACAACAATGTCAAATAAACAACAACAACAACGTCAAATAAACAACAACAACAACAACGTCAACACCAACAACAACAACGTCAAATAAACAACAACAACAACAACGTCAACACCAACAACAACAACGTCAAATAAACAACAACAACACCGTCAAATAAACAACAACAACAACAACGTGAAATAAACAACAACAACTATGTCAACAACAACAACAACATCAAATAAACAACAACAACAATAACAACGTCAACAACAACAACGTCAAATAAACAACAACAATAATAACAACGTCAAATAAACAACAACAACACCAACACCGTCAAATAAACAATAACAACGTCAAATAAACAACAAGAACAACAACAACGTCAACAACAACAACAACAACGTCAAATAAACAACAAAAACAACGACAACAACAACGTGAAATAAACAACAACAACAACATCAACTAAACAACAACAACAACAACGTCAAATAAACAACAACCACAACAACAATGTCAAATAAACAACAACAACAACAACGTCAAATAAACAACAACAACAACAACAACACCAACAATAACAACAACAACAACAACGTCAAATAAACAACAAAAACAACAACAACAATGTCAACAGCATTAACAACGTCAAATAAACAACAACAACAACGTCAAATTAACAACAACAACAACAACAACGTCAACAACAACAACAATGTCAAATAAACAACAACAATAACAACAATAACAACGTCAAATAAACAACCACAATAACGTCAAATAAACAACAACAACAACAACGTCAAATAATCAACAACAACAACAAATACAACAACAACAACAACGTCAAATAACAACATCAACGTCAAATAAACAACAACAACAACGTCAAATGAACAACAACAACAACGTCAAATAAACAACAACAACAACGTCAAATAAACAACAACAACAACGTTAAATAAATAAGAACAACAACAACAACGTCAAATAAACAACAAAAACAACAACAATAATAACAACAACAACAACAACGTGAAATAAACAACAGCATCAACAACATCAACAACATTAACAACGTCAAATAAACAACAACAACAACACCAACGTCAAATAAACAACAACAACAACAATAACAACAACGTCAACAACAACAACAACGTCAAATAAACAACAACAACAACTATGTCAACAACAACAATAACAACGTCAAATAAACAACAACAACAACAACGTCAAGTAAAAAACAACAACAACAACAATAACAACGTCAAATAAACAACAACAACAACGTCAAATAAACAACAACAACAACAACAACGTCAAATAAACAACAACAACAAAAACGTCAACAACAACAACGTCAAATAAACAAGAACAACAACAACAATAACAACGTCAAATAAACAACAACAATAACGTCAAATAAACAACAACAACAACGTCAAATAAACAACAACAACAACAACAACAAATACAACAACAACAACAACAACGTCAAATAAACAACAACAACAACGTCAAATAAACAACAACAACAACAACGTCAAATAAACAACAACAACAACAACGTCAAATAAACAACAACAACAACAACGTCAAATAAACAACAACAACGTCAAGTAATCAACAAGAACAACAACGTCAAATAAACAACAATAACAACAAAAACATCAAATAAACAACAACAACAACAACAACGTCAACAACAACAACTACGTCACATAAACAACAACAACAACGTCAAATAAACAATAACAACAACAACAACGTCAAATAAAGAACAACAACAACGTCAAATAAAGAACAACAACAACAACGTCAAATAAACAACAACAACGTCAATAACAACAACAACAACAATGTCAAATAAACAACAACAACACCGTCAACAACAACAACAACAATGTCAAATAAACAACAACAACAACGTCAAATAAACAATAACAACAACAACGTCAACACCAACAACAACAACAACAACAACGTCAAATAAACAACAACAACACCGTCAAATAAACAACAACAACAACGTGAAATAAACAACAAAAACAACAACAACAACAACGTGAAATAAACAGCAGCATCAACAACATCAACAACAACAATGTCAAATAAACAACAACAACAACAATGTCAAATAAACAACAACAACAACAATAACAACAACGTCAACAACAACAACAACGTCAAATAAACAACAACAACAACAACGTCAAATAAACAACAACAACAACAACAACTATTTTAACAACAACAACAACATCAAATAAACAACAACAACAACTTCTATGTCAACAACAACAATGTCAAATAAACAACAACAACAACAACAACAACGTCAAATAAACAACAACAATAACAACGTCAAATCAACAACAACAACAACGTCAAATAAACAACAACAATAACAACGTCAAATAAACAAGAACAACAACGTCAAATAAACAACAACAAAAACAATGTCAACAACAACAACGTCAAATAAACAACAACAATAACAACGTCAAAAACAACAACAACAACGTCAAATATACAATAACAACAACGTCAAATAAACAATAACAACAACAACAACAATGTCAAATAAACAACAACAACAACAACGTCAAATAAACAACAACAACAACAACAACGTCAACAACAACAACAACGTCAAATAAACAACAACAACAACGTCAAATAAACAATAACAACAACAACAACGTCAACAATAACAACGTCAAATAAACAACAACAACAACGTCAAATAAACAACAACAACAACGTCAAATAAACAACAACAACAACAACAACAACGTCAAATAAACAACAACAACAACGTCAACAACAACAACAACAACAATGTCAAATAAATAACAACAACAACAACACTCTCAATAACAACAACAATGTCAAATAAACAACAACAATAACAACAACGTCAAATAAACAACAACAACAACAACGTCAAATAAACAACAACAACAACAACGTCAATATCAACAACAACGTCAAGTAAACAACAACAACAACAACGTCAAATAAACAACAACAACATCAAATAAACAACAACAATGTCAAATAAACAACAACAACAACGTCAACAACAACAACAACGTCAAATAAACAACAACAACGTCAACAACAACGTCAAATAAACAACAACGTTAAATAAACAATAACCACAACAACAATGTCAAATAAACAACCACAACAATGTCAACAACAACAACAATGTCAAACAAACAACAACAACAACAACAACAACGTCAAATAAACAACAACAACAACAACGTCAAATAAACAACAACAACAACAACAACATCAACAATAACAACAACAACAACAACGTCAAATAAACAACAACAACAACAACAACAACGTCAAATATACAACAACAAAATCAACAACAACATCAACAACAACAAAAACGTCAAATAAACAATAACAACAATAACAACAACGTCAACAATAACAACGTCAACAACAACAACTACGTCAAATAAACAACAACAACAATGTCAAATAAACAATAACAACAACAACAACGTCAACAACAACAACGTCAAATAAACAACAACAACAACGTCAAATAAACAACAACAACGTCAAATAAAGAACAACAACAACAACAACAACGTCAAATAAACAACAACAATGTCAACAACAACAACATCAATGTCAAATAAACAATAACAACACCATCAACAACAACAATGTCAAATAAACAACAACAACAACGTCAAATAAACAACAACAACAACAATGTCAACACCAATAACAACAACGTCAAATAAACAACAACAACAACAACAACGTCAACAACGTCACCACCAACAACAACAACGTCAAATAAACAACAACAACAACGTGAAATAAACAACAACAACAACAACAACGTGAAATAAACAACAACAACAACTATGTCAACAACAACAACAACATCAAATAAACAACAACAACAATAACAACGTTAACAACAACAACAACGTCAAATAAACAACAACAACAATAACAACGTCAAATAAACAACAACAACAACAACACCGTCAAATAAACAACAATAACATCAAATAAACAACAAGAACAACAACAACGTCAACAACAACAACAACAACGTCAAATAAACAACAAAAACAATGACAACAACAACGTCAAATAAACAACAACAACAACAACATTAACTAAACAACAACAACAACAACAACGTCAAATAAACAACAACCACAACAACAACGTCAAATAAACAACAACAACAACGTCAAATAAACAGCAACAACAACAACACCAACAATAACAACAACAAGAACAACGTCAAATAAACCACAAAAACCACAACAACAACGTCAACAACATTAACAATGTCAAATAAACAACAATAACAACAACAACGTCAAATAAACAACAACAACAACAACGTCAACAACAACAACAATGTCAAATAAACAAGAACAACAACAACAATAACAACGTCAAATAAACAACAACAATAACGTCAAATAAACAACAACAACAACAACGTCAAATAATCAACAACAACAACAAATACAACAACAACAACAACATCAAATAACAACAACAACGTCAAATAAACAACAACAACAACGTCAAATAAACAACAACAACAACAACAACGTCAAATAAACAACAACAACGTCAAATAAATAAGAACAATAACAACAACGTCAAATAAACAACAAAAACAACAACAACAATAACAACAACAACAACAACAACAACGTGAAATAAACAACAGCATCAACAACATCAACAACAACAATGTCAAATAAACAACAACAACAACAATGTGAAATAAACAACAACAACAACAATAACAACAACGTCAACAACAACAACAACGTCAAATAAACAACAACAACAACAACGTCAAATAAACAACAACAACAACAATTTTAACAACAACAATAACAACGTTAAACAAACAACAACAACAAAATCGTCAATAACAACAACAATGTCAAGTAAACAACAACAACAACAACAACAACGTCAAATAAACAACAACAATAACAACGTCAAATAAACAACAACCACAACGTCAAATAAACAACAACAACAACAACATCAAATAAACAACAACACCAACAACTTCAACAACAACAACGTCAAATAAACAACAATAACAATAACATCAACAACAACAACAACAACGTCAAATAAACAACAACAACAACGTCAAATAAACAATAACAACAACATCAATGTCAAATAAACAACAACAACAACAATAACGTCAAATAAACAACAACGTCAAATAAACAACAACAACAACAACGTCAAATAAACAACAACAACGTCAACAACAACAACAACGTCAAATAAACAACAACACCAACAACTTCAACAACAACAACAACGTCAAATAAACAACAATAACAACAACAACAACGTCAAATAAACAACAACAATAACAACGTCAACAACAACAACAACAATGTCAAATAAACAAGAACAACAACAACAATAACAACGTCAAATAAACAACAACAATAACGTCAAATAAACAACAACAACAACAACGTCAAATAATCAACAACAACAACAAATACAACAACAACAACAACAACGTCAAATAACAACAGCAACGTCAAATAAACAACAACAACAACGTCAAATAAACAACAACAACAACAACAACGTCAAATAAACAACAACAACGTCAAATAAATAAGAACAACAACAACAACGTCAAATAAACAACAAAAACAACAACAATAATAACAACAACAACAACAACGTGAAATAAACAACAGCATCAACAACATCAACAACAACAATGTCAAATAAACAACAACAACAACAATGTGAAATAAACAACAACAACAACAATAACAACAACGTCAACAACAACAACAACGTCAAATAAACAACAACAACAACAACAACAACAACGTCAAATAAAAAACAACAACAACAATTTTAACAACAAAAATAACAACGTTAAACAAACAACAACAACAAAATCGTCAATAACAACAACAATGTCAAGTAAACAACAACAACAATAACAACAACGTCAAATAAACAACAACAATAACAACGTCAAATAAACAACAACAACAACAACATCAAATAAACAACAACACCAACAACTTCAACAACAACAACAACGTCAAATAAACAACAATAACAACAACATCAACAACAACAACAACAACGTCAAATAAACAACAACGTCAAATAAACAATAACAACAACATCAATGTCAAATAAACAACAACAACAACAACAACGTCAAATAAACAACAACGTCAAATAAAGAACAACAACAACAACGTCAAATAAACAACAACAACGTCAACAACAACAACAACGTCAAATAAACAACAACACCAACAACTTCAACAACAACAACAACGTCAAATAAACAACAATAACAACAACAACGTCAAATAAACAATAACAACAACAACAACGTCAACAACAACAACAACAATGTCAAATAAACAAGAACAACAACAACAATAACAACGTCAAATAAACAACAACAATAACGTCAAATAAACAACAACAACAACGTCAAATATTCAACAACAACAACAAATACAACAACAACAACAACAACGTCAAATAACAACAACAACGTCAAATAAACAACAACAACAACGTCAAATAAACAACAACAACAACAACAACAACAACAACGTCAAATAAACAACAACAACGTCAAATAAATAAGAACAACAACAACAACATCAAATAAACAACAAAAACAACAACAATAATAACAACAACAACAACAACGTGAAATAAACAACAGCATCAACAACATCAACAACAACAATTTCAAATAAACAACAACAACAATGTGAAATAAACAACAACAACAACAATAACAACAACGTCAACAACAACAACAACGTCAAATAAAAAACAACAACAACGTCAAATAAACAACAACAACAATAATTTTAACAACAACAATAACAACGTTAAACAAACAACAACAACAAAATCGTCAATAACAACAACAATGTCAAGTAAACAACAACAACAACAACAACAACGTCAAATAAACAACAACAATAACAACGTCAAATAAACAACAACCACAACGTCAAATAAACAACAACAACAACAACATCAAATAAACAACAACACCAACAACTTCAACAACAACAACAACAACGTCAAATAAACAACAATAACAACAACATCAACAACAACAACAACAACGTCAAATAAACAACAACAACAACGTCAAATAAACAATAACAACAACATCAATGTCAAATAAACAACAACAACAACAACAACGTCAAATAAACAACAACGTCAAATAAAGAACAACAACAACAACGTCAAATAAACAACAACAACGTCAACAACAACAACAACAACGTCAAATAAACAACAACACCAACAACTTCAACAACAACAACAACGTCAAATAAACAACAATAACAATAACATCAACAACAACAACAACAATGTCAAATAAACAACAACAACGTCAAATAAACAACAACATCAACAACGTCAAATAAACAACAACAACAACGTCAAGTAAACAACTACAACAACGTCAAATAAACAACAACAACAACAAAAACATCAAATAAATAACAACAACAACAACAACAACGTCAACAACAACAACTACGTCAGATAAACAACAACAACAACAACGTCAAAAGAACAATAACAACAACAAAAACGTCAACAACAACAACGTCAAATAAACAACAACAACAACAACGTCAAATAAACAACAACAACGTCAAATAAAGAACAACAACAACAACGTAAAATAAACAACAACAACGTCAACAACAACAACAACAACAATGTCAAATAAACAACAACAACACCGTCAACAACAACAACAATGTCAAATAAACAACAACAACAACAACGTCAAATAAACAACAACAACAACAACGTCAACACCAACAAGAACAACGTCAAATAAACAACAACAACAACAACGTCAACAACAACAACAACGTCAAATAAACAACAACAACACCGTCAATTAAACAACAACAACAACGTGAACTAAACAACAACAACTATGTCAACAACAACAACAACATCAAATAAACAACAACAACAATAACAACGTCAACAACAAAAACAACGTCAAATAAACAACAACAATAATAACAACGTCAAATAAACAACAACAACAACACCGTCAAATAAACAATGACAACGTCAAATAAACAACAAGAACAACAACAACGTCAACAACAACAACGTCAAATAAACAAAAAAAAACGACAACAACAACGTCAAATAAACAACAACAACAACATCAACTAAACAACAACAACAACAACGTCAAATAAACAACAACCACAACAACAATGTCAAATAAACAACAACAACAAGGTCAAATAAACAACAACAATAACAACACCAACAATAACAACAACAACGTCAAATAAACAACAAAAACAACAACAACAATGTCAACAGCATTAACAACGTCAAATAAACAACAACAACAACGTCAAATAAACAACAACAACAACAACAACCACGTCAACAACAACAACAATGTCAAATAAACAAGAACAACAACAACAATAACAACGTCAAATAAACAACAACAATAACGTCAAATAAACAACAACAACAACAACGTCAAATAATCAACAACAACAACAAATACAACAACAACAACAACAACAATAACAACGTCAAATAACAACATCAACGTCAAATAAACAACAACAACAACGTCAAATGAACAACAACAGCAACGTCAAATAAACAACAACAAAAACGTCAAATAAACAACAACAACAACGTTAAATAAATAAGAACAACAACAACAACGTCAAATAAACAACAAAAACAACAACAATAATAACAACAACAACAACAACGTGAAATAAACAACAGCATCAACAACATCAACAACATTAACAACGTCAAATAAACAACAACAACAACACCAATGTCAAATAAACAACAACAACAACAATAACAACAACGTCAACAACAACAACAACGTCAAATAAACAACAACAACAACTATGTCAACAACAACAACAACGTCAATTAAACAACAACAACGTCAAATAAACAACAACAACAACAACAACGTCAAATAAACAACAACAACAACAACAACGTCAAATAAACAACAACAACAACGTCAACAACAACAACAACGTCAACAACAACAACAACGTCAAATAAACAAGAACAACAACAACAATAACAACGTCAAATAAACAACAACAATAACGTCAAATAAACAACAACAACAACGTCAAATAAACAACAATAAGAACAAAAAATACAACAACAACAACAACAAGAACGTCAAATAAACAACAACAACAACAAAAAATACAACAACAACAATAACAACGTCAAATAAACAACAACAACAACAACGTCAAATAAACAACAACAACAACAACGTCAAATAAACAACAACAACAACAATGTCAAATAAACAACAACAACGTCAAGTAAACAACAACAACAACGTCAAATAAACAACAACAACAACAAAAACATCAAATAAACAACAAAAACAACAAAAACGTCAACAACAACAACTACGTCACATAAACAACAACAACAACGTCAAATAAACAATAACAACAACAACAACGTCAAATAAACAATAACAACAACAACAACGTCGAATAAACAACAACAACAACGTCAAATAAACAACAACAACGTCAAATAAACAACAACAACAACGTCAAATAAACAACAACAACGTCAACAACAACAACAACAATGTCAAATAAACAACAACAACACCGTCAACAACAACAACAATGTCAAATAAACAACAACAAGAACGTCAAATAATCAATAACAACAACAACGTCAACACCAACAACAACAACAACAACGTCAAATAAACAACAACAACAACAACGTCAAATAAACAACAACAACAACAACGTCAAATAAACAACAACAACAACAACAATAACAACAACAACAACAACGTCAAATAAACAACAACAACAACAACAACAACAACAACATCAAATAAACAACAACAACAACGTCAAATAAACAACAAAAACAACAACAATAATAACAACAACAACAACAACGTGAAATAAACAACAGCATCAACAACATCAACAACATTAACAACGTCAAATAAACAACAACAACAACACCAATGTCAAATAAACAACAACAACAACAATAACAACAACGTCAACAACAACAACAACGTCAAATAAACAACAACAACAACTATGTCAACAACAACAACAACGTCAATTAAACAACAACAACGTCAAATAAACAACAACAACAACAACAACGTCAAATAAACAACAACAACAACAACAACAACGTCAAATAAACAACAACAACAACGTCAACAACAACAACAACAACAACGTCAAATAAACAAGAACAACAACAACAATAACAACGTCAAATAAACAACAACAATAACGTCAAATAAACAACAACAACAACGTCAAATAAACAACAATAACAACAAAAAATACAACAACAACAACAACAAGAACGTCAAATAAACAACAACAACAACAAAAAATACAACAACAACAATAACAACGTCAAATAAACAACAACAACAACAACGTCAAATAAACAACAACAACAACAACGTCAAATAAACAACAACAACAACAACAATGTCAAATAAACAACAACAACGTCAAGTAAACAACAACAACAACGTCAAATAAACAACAACAACAACAAAAACATCAAATAAACAACAACAACAACAAAAACGTCAACAACAACAACTACGTCACATAAACAACAACAACAACGTCAAATAAACAATAACAACAACAACAACGTCAAATAAACAATAACAACAACAACAACGTCGAATAAACAACAACAACAACGTCAAATAAACAACAACAACGTCAAATAAACAACAACAACAACGTCAAATAAACAACAACAACGTCAACAACAACAACAACAATGTCAAATAAACAACAACAACACCGTCAACAACAACAACAATGTCAAATAAACAACAACAAGAACGTCAAATAATCAATAACAACAACAACGTCAACACCAACAACAACAACAACAACGTCAAATAAACAACAACAACAACAACAACGTCAAATAAACAACAACAACAACAACGTCAAATAAACAACAACAACAACAACAATAACAACAACAACAACAACGTCAAATAAACAACAACAACAACAACAACAACAACAACATCAAATAAACAACAACAACAACGTCAAATAAACAACAACAAAAAACACAACAACATCAACAATAACAAAAATGTCTAATAAACAACAACAACAACAACAACGTCAACAACAACAACTACGTCAAATAAACAACAACAACAACAATGTCAAATAAACAATAACAACAACAACAATGTCAAATAAACAACAACAACAACGTCAAATAAACAACAACAACGTCAACAACAACAACAACAATGTCAAATAAACAACAACAACAACAACACCGTCAACAACAACAATGTCAAATAAACAACAACAACGTCAAATAAACAACAAAAACAACAACAACAATGTCAACATCAAATAAACAACAACAACAACAACGTCAAATAAACAACAACAACAACAACGTCAACAACAACAACAACGTCAAATAAATAACAACAACAACAACAATAACAACGTCAAATAAACAACAACAAATAACGTCAAATAAACAACAACAACAACAGAAAACGTCAAATAAATAACAACAACAACAACAAATTCAACAACAACAATAACGTCAAATAGCAACAACAACGTCAAATAAACAACAACAATAATGTCAAATAAACAACAACAACAACAACAACATCAAATAAACAACAATAACAACAACGTCAAACAAACAACAACAACAACAACGTCAAGTAAACAACAACAACAACGTCAAATAAAAAACAACAACACCAAAAACATCAAATAAATAACAACAACAACAACAACAACGTCAACAACAACAACTATGTCACATAAACAACAACAACAACGTCAAATAAACAATAACAACAACAAAAACGTCAACAACAACAACGTCAAATAAACAACAACAACAACGTCAAATAAACAACAACAACGTCAATAAAGAACAACAACAACAACGTCAAATAAACAACAACAACGTCAACAACAACAACAACAATGTCAAATAAACAACAACAACACCGTCAACAACAACAACAATGTCAAATAAACAACAACAACAACGTCAAATAAACAACAACAACAACAACGTCAACACCAACAACAACAACGTCAAATAAACAACAACAACAACAACGTCAACACCAACAACAACAACGTCAAATAAACAACAACAACACCGTCAAATAAACAACAACAACAACAACGTGAAATAAACAACAACAACTATGTCAACAACAACAACAACATCAAATAAACAACAACAACAATAACAACGTCAACAACAACAACAACGTCAAATAAACAACAACAATAATAACAATGTCAAATAAACAACAACAACACCAACACCGTCAAATAAACAATAACAACGTCAAATAAACAACAAGAACAACAACAACGTCAACAACAACAACAACAACGTCAAATAAACAACAAAAACAACGACAACAACAACGTCAAATAAACAACAACAACATCAACTAAACAACAACAACAACAACAACAACGTCAAATAAACAACAACCACAACAACAATGTCAAATAAACAACAACAACAACAACGTCAAATAAACAACAACAACAACAACACCAACAATAACAACAACAACAACGTCAAATAAACAACAAAAACAACAACAACAATGTCAACAGCATTAACAACGTCAAATAAACAACAACAACAACAACGTCAAATTAACAACAACAACAACAACGTCAACAACAACAACAATGTCAAATAAACAAGAACAACAACAACAACAACAACGTCAAATAAACAACAACAATAACGTCAAATAAACAACAACAACAACAACGTCAAATAATCAACAACAACAACAAATACAACAACAACAACAACAACAACGTCAAATAACAACATCAACGTCAAATAAACAACAACAACAACGTCAAATGAACAACAACAACAACGTCAAATAAATAACAACAACAACGTCAAATAAACAACAACAACAACGTTAAATAAATAAGAACAACAACAACAACGTCAAATAAACAACAAAAACAACAACAATAATAACAACAACAACAACGTGAAATAAACAACAGCATCAACAACATCAATAACATTAACAACGTCAAGTAAACAACAACAACAACACCAACGTCAAATAAACAACAACAACAACAATAACAACAACGTCAACAACAACAAAAACGTCAAATGAACAACAACAACAACTATGTCAACAACAACAATAACAACGTCAAATAAACAACAACAACAACGTCAAGTAAACAACAACAACAACAACGTCAAATAAACAACAACAATAACAACGTCAAATAAACAACAACAACAACAACAACGTCAAATAAACAACAACAACAACAACAACAACGTCAAATAAACAACAACAACAACGTCAACAACAACAACAACGTCAAATAAACAAGAACAACAACAACAATAACAACGTCAAATAAACAACAACAATAACGTCAAATAAACAACAACAACAACGTCAAATAAACAACAACAACAACAACAACAAATACAACAACAACAACAACAACGTCAAATAAACAACAACAACAACGTCAAATAAACAACAACAACAACAACGTCAAATAAACAACAACAACAACGTCAAATAAACAACAACAACGTCAAGTAAACAACAACAACAACGTCAAATAAACAACAATAACAACAAAAACATCAAATAAACAACAACAACAACAACAACAACAACAACGTCAACAACAACAACTACGTCACATAAACAACAACAACAACGTCAAATAAATAATAACAACAACAACAACGTCAAATAAAGAACAACAACAACGTCAAATAAAGAACAACAACAACAACAACGTCAAATAAACAACAACAACGTCAACAACAACAACAACAACAATGTCAAATAAACAACAACAACACCGTCAACAACAACAACAATGTCAATTAAACAACAACAACAACGTCAAATAAACAACAAAAACAACAACAACAATGTCAACAGCATTAACAACGTCAAATAAACAACAACAACAACAACAACGTCAAATTAACAACAACAACAACAACGTCAACAACAACAACAATGTCAAATAAACAAGAACAACAACAACAATAACAACGTCAAATAAACAACAACAATAACGTCAAATAAACAACAACAACAACAACGTCAAATAATCAACAACAAAGTCAACAACAACAACAACAACGTCAAATAAACAACAACACCAACAACTTCAACAACAACAACAACGTCAAATAAACAACAATAACAACAACATCAACAACAACAACAACAATGTCAAATAAACAACAACAACGTCAAATAAACAACAACAACAACAACGTCAAATAAACAACAACAACGTCAAGTAAACAACCACAACAACGTCAAATAAACAACAACAACAACAAAAACATCAAATAAATAACAACAACAACAACAACAACAACGTCAACAACAACAACTACGTCAGATAAACAACAACAACAACAACGTCAAAAGAACAATAACAACAACAAAAACGTCAACAACAACAACGTCAAATAAACAACAACAACAACGTCAAATAAACAACAACAACGTCAAATAAAGAACAACAACAACAACAACGTAAAATAAACAACAACAACGTCAACAACAACAACAACAACAACAATGTCAAATAAACAACAACAACACCGTCAACAACAACAACAATGTCAAATAAACAACAACAACAACGTCAAATAAACAACAACAACAACAACAACAACGTCAACACCAACAAGAACAACGTCAAATAAACAACAACAACAACAACGTCAACAACAACAACAACGTCAAATAAACAACAACAACACCGTCAATTAAACAACAACAACAACGTGAAATAAACAACAACAACTATGTCAACAACAACAACAACATCAAATAAACAACAACAACAATAACAACGTCAACAACAAAAACAACGTCAAATAAACAACAACAATAATAACAACGTCAAATAAACAACAACAACAACACCGTCAAATAAACAATGACAACGTCAAATAAACAACAAGAACAACAACAACGTCAACAACAACAACAACGTCAAATAAAGAAAAAAAACAACGACAACAACAACGTCAAATAAACAACAACAACAACATCAACTAAACAACAACAACAACAACGTCCAATAAACAACAACCACAACAACAATGTCAAATAAACAACAACAACAACGTCAAATAAACAACAACAACAACAACAACACCAACAATAACAACAACAACGTCAAATAAACAACAAAAACAACAACAACAATGTCAACAGCATTAACAATGTCAAATAAACAACAACAACAACGTCAAATAAACAACAACAACAACAACAACCACGTCAACAACAACAATAATGTCAAATAAACAAGAACAACAACAACAATAACAACGTCAAATAAACAACAACAATAACGTCAAATAAACAACAACAACAACAACAACGTCAAATAATCAACAACAACAACAAATACAACAACAACAACAACAACAATAACAACGTCAAATAACAACATCAACGTCAAATAAACAACAACAACAACGTCAAATGAACAACAACAGCAACGTCAAATAAACAACAACAAAAACGTCAAATAAACAACAACAACAACGTTAAATAAATAAGAACAACAACAACAACGTCAAATAAACAACAAAAACAACAACAATAATAATAACAACAACAACAACGTGAAATAAACAACAGCATCAACAACATCAACAACATTAACAACGTCAAATAAACAACAACAACAACACCAATGTCAAATAAACAACAACAACAACAATAACAACAACGTCAACAACAACAACAACGTCAAATAAACAACAACAACAACTATGTCAACAACAACAACAACGTCAATTAAACAACAACAACGTCAAATAAACAACAACAACAACAACAACGTCAAATAAACAACAACAACAACAACAACGTCAAATAAACAACAACAACAACAACGTCAACAACAACAACAACGTCAAATAAACAAGAACAACAACAACAATAACAACGTCAAATAAACAACAACAATAACGTCAAATAAACAACAACAACAACGTCAAATAAACAACAATAACAACAAAAAATACAACAACAACAACAACAAGAACGTCAAATAAACAACAACAACAACAAAAAATACAACAACAACAATAACAACGTCAAATAAACAACAACAACAACAACGTCAAATAAACAACAACAACAACAACGTCAAATAAACAACAACAACAACAATGTCAAATAAACAACAACAACGTCAAGTAAACAACAACAACAACGTCAAATAAACAACAACAACAACAAAAACATCAAATAAACAACAACAACAACAAAAACGTCAACAACAACAACTACGTCACATAAACAACAACAACAACGTCAAATAAACAATAACAACAACAACAACAACGTCAAATAAACAATAACAACAACAACAACGTCGAATAAACAACAACAACAACGTCAAATAAACAACAACAACAACGTCAAATAAACAACAACAACGTCAACAACAACAACAACAATGTCAAATAAACAACAACAACACCGTCAACAACAACAACAATGTCAAATAAACAACAACAAGAACGTCAAATAATCAATAACAACAACAACGTCAACACCAACAACAACAACAACAACGTCAAATAAACAACAACAACAACAACGTCAAATAAACAACAACAACAAGAACGTCAAATAAACAACAACAACAACAACAATAACAACAACAACAACAACAACAACGTCAAATAAACAACAACAACAACAACAACAACATCAAATAAACAACAACAACGTCAAATAAACAACAACAAAAAACACAACAACATCAACAATAACAAAAATGTCTAATAAACAACAACAATAACAACAACGTCAACAACAACAACTACGTCAAATAAACAACAACAACAACAATGTCAAATAAACAATAACAACAACAACAATGTCAAATAAACAACAACAACAACGTCAAATTAACAACAACAACGTCAAATAAACAACAACAACGTCAACAACAACAACAACAATGTCAAATAAACAACAACAACAACAACACCGTCAACAACAACAATGTCAAATAAACAACAACAACGTCAAATAAACAACAAAAACAACAACAACAATGTCAACATCAAATAAACAACAACAACAACAACAACGTCAAATAAACAACAACAACAACAACGTCAACAACAACAACAACGTCAAATAAACAACAACAACAACAACAATAACAACGTCAAATAAACAACAACAAATAACGTCAAATAAACAACAACAACAACAGAAAACGTCAAATAAATAACAACAACAACAACAACAAATTCAACAACAACAATAACGTCAAATAGCAACAACAACGTCAAATAAACAACAACAATAATGTCAAATAAACAACAACAACAACAACAACATCAAATAAACAACAATAACAACAACGTCAAACAAACAACAACAACAACGTCAAGTAAACAACAACAACAACGTCAAATAAAAAACAACAACACCAAAAACATCAAATAAATAACAACAACAACAACAACAACGTCAACAACAACAACTATGTCACATAAACAACAACAACAACGTCAAATAAACAATAACAACAACAAAAACGTCAACAACAACAACGTCAAATAAACAACAACAACAACGTCAAATAAACAACAACAACGTCAATAAAGAACAACAACAACAACGTCAAATAAACAACAACAACGTCAACAACAACAACAACAACAATGTCAAATAAACAACAACAACACCGTCAACAACAACAACAATGTCAAATAAACAACAACAACAACAACGTCAAATAAACAACAACAACAACAACGTCAACACCAACAACAACAACGTCAAATAAACAACAACAATAACAACGTCAACACCAATAACAACAACGTCAAATAAACAACAACAACACCGTCAAATAAACAACAACAACAACAACGTGAAATAAACAACAACAACTATGTCAACAACAACAACAACATCAAATAAACAACAACAACAATAACAACGTCAACAACAACAACAACGTCAAATAAACAACAACAATAATAACAATGTCAAATAAACAACAACAACACCAACACCGTCAAATAAACAATAACAACGTCAAATAAACAACAAGAACAACAACAACGTCAACAACAACAACAACGTCAAATAAACAACAAAAACAACGACAACAACAACGTCAAATAAACAACAACAACATCAACTAAACAACAACAACAACAACAACGTCAAATAAACAACAACCACAACAACAATGTCAAATAAACAACAACAACAACAACGTCAAATAAACAACAACAACAACAACACCAACAATAACAACAACAACAACGTCAAATAAACAACAAAAACAACAACAACAATGTCAATAGCATTAACAACGTCAAATAAACAACAACAACAACAACGTTAAATTAACAACAACAACAACAACAACAACAATGTCAAATAAACAAGAACAACAACAACAACAACAACGTCAAATAAACAACAACAATAACGTCAAATAAACAACAACAACAACAACAACGTCAAATAATCAACAACAACAACAAATACAACAACAACAACAACAACAACAACGTCAAATAACAACATCAACGTCAAATAAACAACAACAACAACGTCAAATGAACAACAACAACAACGTCAAATAAATAACAACAACAACGTCAAATAAACAACAACAACAACGTTAAATAAACAAGAACAACAACAACAACGTCAAATAAACAACAAAAACAACAACAATAATAACAACAACAACAACAACGTGAAATAAACAACAGCATCAACAACATCAATAACATTAACAACGTCAAGTAAACAACAACAACAACACCAACGTCAAATAAACAACAACAACAACAATAACAACAACGTCAACAACAACAAAAACGTCAAATGAACAACAACAACTATGTCAAAAACAACAATAACAACGTCAAATAAACAACAACAACAACAACGTCAAGTAAACAACAA
>OX451735.1:1345352700-1345362700 GCA_948472305.1 Vicia faba
CAACACCAACAACTTCAACAACAACAACAACAACGTCAAATAACAACAACAACGTCAAATAAACAACAACAACAACGTCAAATAAACAACAACAACAACAACGTCAAAAAAACAATAACAACAACAACAACGTCAAATAAACAACAACAACAATGTCAAATAAATAAGAACAACAACAACAACGTCAAATAAACAACAAAAACAACAACAATAATAACAACAACAACAACGTGAAATAAACAACAGCATCAACAACATCAACAACAACAATGTCAAATAATTAACAACAACAACAATGTCAAATAAACAACAATAACAACAACGTCAACAACAACAACAACATCAAATAAACAACAACAACAACAACAACGTCAAATAAACAACAACAACAACAACTATTTTAACAACAACAACAACGTCAAATAAACAACAACAACAACAACGTCAATAACAACAACAACGTCAAGTAAACAACAACAAGAACAACAACAACGTCAAATGAACAACAACAATAACAACGTCAAGTAAACAACAACAAGAACGTCAAATAAACAACAACAACAACATCAAATAAACAACAACACCAACAACTTCAACAACAACAAAAACGTCAAATAAACAACAATAACAACAACGTCAAATAAACAACAACAACGTCAAATAAACAACAACAACAACGTCAAATAAATAACAACAACAACAATGTCAAATAAACAATAACAACAACAACGTCAAATAAACAACAACAACAACAACGTCAACAACAACAACAACAACGTCAAATAAACAACAACAACAACAACGTCAAATAAACAACAACAACAACGTCAAATAAACAACAACAACAACAACAATAACAACAACAACAACAACGTCAAATAAACAACAACAAGAACAACAACATCAAATAAACAACAACAACGTCAAATAAACAACAACAAAAAACACAACAACATCAACAACAACAAAAACGTCTAATAAACAACAACAACAACAACAACAACGTCAACAACAACAACTACGTCAAATAAACAACAACAACAACAATGTCAAATAAACAATAACAACAACAACAACGTCAAATAAACAACAACAACAACGTCAAATAAACAATAACAACGTCAAATAAAGAACAACAACAACAACGTCAAATAAACAACAACAACGTCAACAACAACAACAACAATGTCAAATAAACAACAACAACGTCAAATAAACAACAAAAACAACAACAACAATGTCAACAACATTAACAACGTCAAATAAACAACAACAACAACAACGTCAAATAAACAACAACAACAACAACAACGTCAACAACAACAACAACGTCAAATAAACAAGAACAACAACAACAATAACAACGTCAAATAAACAACAACAATAACGTCAAATACACAACAACAACAACAACAACGTCAAATAAATAACAACAACAACAACAACAAATACAACAACAACAATAACGTCAAATAACGACAACAACGTCAAATAAACAACAACAATAACGTCAAATAAACAACAACAACAACAACAACGTCAAATAAACAACAACAACAACAACTACGTCAAATAAACAACAACAACAACGTCAAGTAAACAATAACAACAACGTCAAATAAACAACAACAACAACAAAAACATCAAATAAATAACAACAACAACAACAACAACGTCAACAACAACAACTATGTCACATAAACAACAACAACAACGTCAAATAAACAATAACAACAACAAAAACGTCAACAACAACAACGTCAAATAAATAACAACAACAACGTCAAATAAACAACAACAACGTCAAATAAAGAACAACAACAACAACAGCATCAAATAAACAACAACAACGTCAACAACAACAATAACAACAATGTCAAATAAACAACAACAACACCGTCAACAACAACAACAATGTCAAATAAACAACAACAACAACGTCAAATAAACAACAACAACAACGTCAACACCAACAACAACAACGTCAAATAAACAACAACAACAACAACAACAACGTCAACACCAACAACAACAACGTCAAATAAACAACAACAACAACGTCAAATAAATAAGAACAACAACAACAACGTCAAATAAACAACAAAAACAACAACAATAATAACAACAACAACAACAACGTGAAATAAACAACAGCATCAACAACATCAACAACAACAATGTCAAATAAACAACAACAACAACAATGTCAAATAAACAACAACAACAACAATAACAACAACCGCAACAACAACAACAACGCCAAATAAACAACAATAACAACGTCAAATAAACAACAACAACAACAACTATTTAACAACAACAACGTCAAATAAACAACAACAACAACAACGTCAATAACAACAACAACGTCAAGTAAACAACAACAAGAACAACAACAATGTCAAATAAACAACAACAATAACAACGTCAAGTAAACAACAACAAGAACGTCAAATAAACAACAACAACAACAACATCAAATAAACAACAACACCAACAACTCCAACAACAACAACAACAACGTCAAATAAACAACAATAACAACAACATCAACAACAACAACAACAACGTCAAATAAACAACAACAACAACGTCAAATAAACAATAACAACAACAACAATGTCAAATAAACAACAACAACAACGTCAAATAAACAACAACAACAACAACGTCAACAACAACAACAACAACGTCAAATAAACAACAATAACAACAACGTCAAATAAACAACAACAACAACAACGTCAAATAAACAACAACAACAACAATAATAACAACAACAACAACAACGTCAAATAAACAACAACAACAACAACAACATCAAATAAACAACGACAACGACAACAACGTCAAATAAACAACAACAAAAAACACAACAACATCAACAACAACAAAAACGTCTAATAAACAACAACAACAACAACAACGTCAACAACTACAACTACGTCAAATAAACAACAACAACAATGTCAAATAAACAATAACAACAACAACAACGTCAAATAAACAACAACAACATCAAATAAACAACAACAACGTCAAATAAAGAACAACAACAACAACGTCAAATAAAAAACAACAACGTCAACAACAACAACAACAATGTCAAATAAACAACAACAACAACAATGTCAAATAATCAACAACAACAATGTCAAATAAACAACAACAACGTCAAATAAACAACAAAAACAACAACAACAATGTCAACAATGTCAAATGAACAACAACAACAACAACATCAAATAAACAACAACAACAACAACAACGTCAACAACAACAACAACGTCAGATAAACAAGAACAACAACAAAAATAACAACGTCAAATAAACAACAACAATAACGTCAAATAAACAACAACAACAACGTCAAATAAATAATAACAACAACAACAAAAACAAATACAACAACAACAATAACGTCAAATAACAACAACAACGTCAAATAAACAACAACAATAACGTCAAATAAACAACAACAACAACAACAACAACAACGTCAAATAAACAACAACAACAACAACGTCAAATAAACAACAACAACAACGTCAAGTAAACAATAACAACAACGTCAAATAAACAACAACAACAACAAAAACATCAAATAAATAACAACAACAACAACAACAACGTCAACAACAACAACTACGTCACATAAACAACAACAACAACGTCAAATAAACAACAAAAACAACAACAACAATGTCAACAACATTAACAACGTCAAATAAACAACAACAACAACAACGTCAAATAAACAACAACAACAACAACGTCAACAACAACAACAACGTCAAATAAACAAGAACAACAACAACAATAACAACGTCAAATAAACAACAACAATAACGTCAAATACATAACAACAACAACAACGTCAAATAAATAACAACAACAACAACAAATACAACAACAACAATAACGTCAAATAACAACAACAACGTCAAATAAACAACAACAATAACGTCAAATAAACAACAACAACAACAACGTCAAATAAATAACAACAACAACAACAACAACAACAACGTCAAATAAACAACAACAACAACGTCAAGTAAACAATAACAACAACGTCACATAAACAACAACAACAACAAAAACATCAAATAAATAACAACAACAACAACAACAACGTCAACAACAATAACTACGTCACATAAACAACAACAACAACGTCAAATAAACAATAACAACAACAAAAACGTCAACAACAACAACGTCAAATAAACAACAACAACGTCAAATAAAGAACAACAACAACAACAACAGCATCAAATAAACAACAACAACGTCAACAACAACAATAACAACAATGTCAAATAAACAACAACAACACCGTCAACAACAACAACAATGTCAAATAAACAACAACAACAACGTCAAATAAACAACAACAACAACGTCAACACCACCAACAACAACGTCAAATAAACAACAACAACAACAACGTCAACACCAACAACAACAACGTCAAATAAACAACAACAACAACGTCAAATAAATAAGAACAACAACAACGTCAAATAAACAACAAAAACAACAACAATAATAATAACAACAGCAACAACGTGAAATAAACAACAGCATCAACAACATCAACAACAACAATGTCAAATAAACAACAACAACAACAATGTCAAATAAACAACAACAACAACAATAACAACAACCGCAACAACAACAACAACGCCAAATGAACAACAACAACAACGTCAAATAAACAACAACAACAACAACTATTTAACAACAACAACGTCAAATAAACAACAACAACAACAACGTCAATAACAACAACAACGTCAAGTAAACAACAACAAGAACAACAACAACGTCAAATAAACAACAACAACAACGTCAAATAAACAATAACAACAACAACAATGTCAAATAAACAACAACAACAACGTCAAATAAACAACAACAACAACAACAACGTCAACAGCAACAACAACAACGTCAAATAAACAACAATAACAACAACGTCAAATAAACAACAACAACAACGTCAAATAAACAACAACAACAACAATAATAACAACAACAACAACAACGTCAAATAAACAACAACAACAACAACAACATCAAATAAACAACGACAACGACAACAACGTCAAATAAACAACAACAAAAAACACAACAACATCAACAACAACAAAAACGTCTAATAAACAACAAAAACAACAACAACGTCAACAACTACAACTACGTCAAATAAACAACAACAACAATGTCAAATAAACAATAACAACAACAACAACGTCAAATAAACAACAACAACATCAAATAAACAACAACAACGTCAAATAAAGAACAACAACAACAACGTCAAATAAAAAACAACAACGTAAACAACAACAACAACAATGTCAAATAAACAACAACAACAACAATGTCAAATAATCAACAACAACAATGTCAAATAAACAACAACAACGTCAAATAAACAACAAAAACAACAACAACAATGTCAACAACATTAACAACGTCAAATAAACAACAACAACAACAACGTCAAATAAACAACAACAACAACGTCAACAAGAACAACAACGTCAGATAAACAAGAACAACAACAAAAATAACAACGTCAAATAAACAACAACAATAACGTCAAATAAACAACAACAACAACGTCAAATAAATAATAACAACAACAACAACAACAAATACAACAACAACAATAACGTCAAATAACAACAACAACGTCAAATAAACAACAACAATAACGTTAAATAAACAACAACAACAACAACAACAACGTCAAATAAACAACAACAACAACAACAACGTCAAATAAACAACAACAACAACGTCAAGTAAACAATAACAACAACGTCAAATAAACAACAACATTAACAAAAACATCAAATAAATAACAACAACAACAACAACAACGTCAACAACAACAACTACGTCACATAAACAACAACAACAACGTCAAATAAACAATAACAACAACAAAAACGTCAACAACAACAACATCAAATAAACAACAACAACAACAACAACGTCAAATAAACAACAACAACGTCAAATAAAGAACAACAACGTCAAATAAACAACAACAACGTCAACAACAACAACGTCAAATAAACAACAAAAACAACGACAACAACAACGTCAAATAAACAACAACAACAACAACATCAACTAAACAACAACAACAACAATGTCAAATAAACAACAACCACAACAACAACGTCAAATAAACAACAACAACAACAACACCAACAATAACAACAACAACAACAACAACAACGTTAAATAAATAACAAAAACAACAACAACAATGTCAACAACATTAACAACGCCAAATAAACAACAACAACAACAATGTCAAGTAAACAACAACAACAACAACTACAACGTCAACAACAACAACAATGTCAAATAAACAAGAACAACAACAACAATAACAACGTCAAATAAACAACAACAATAACGTCAAATAAACAACAACAACAACAACAACAACGTCAAATAATCAACAACAACAACAAATACAACAACAACAACAACAACAATGTCAAATAACAACATCAACGTCAATTAAACAACAACAACAACGTCAAATGAACAACTACAACAACGTCAAATAAACAACAACAACAACAACGACGTCAAATAAACAACAACAACAACGTTAAATAAATAAGAACAACAACAACAACGTCAAATAAACAACAAAAACAACAACAATAATAACAACAACAACAACAACGTGAAATAAACAACAGCATCAACAACATCAACAACATTAACAACGTCAAATAAACAACAACAACAACAACAACAACGTCAAATAAACAACAACAACAACAATAACAACAATGTCAACAACAACAACAACGTCAAATAAACAACAACAACAACTATGTCAACAAAAACAACAACAACGTCAAATAAACAACAACAACAACAACGTCAAGTAAACAACAACAATAACAACAACGTCAAATAAACAACAACAATAACAACGTCAAATAAACAACAACAACAACAACGTCAAATAAACAACAACAACAACAACAACAGCGTCAAATAAACAACAACAACAACGTCAACAACAACAACAACGTCAAATAAACAAGAACAACAACAACAATAACAACGTCAAATAAACAACAACAATAACGTCAAATAAACAACAACAACAACGTCAAATAAACAAGAACAACAACAACAAATACAACAACAACAACAACAATGTCAAATAAACAACAACAACAACGTCAAATAAACAACAACAACAACAACGTCAAATTAACAACAACAACAACAACAACGTCAAATTAACAACAACAACATCAAATAAACAACAACAACGTCAAGTAAACAACAACAACAACGTAAAATAAACAACAACAACAACAAAAACATCAAAAAAAACAACAACAACAACAACAACGTCAACAAAAACAACTACGTCACATAAACAACAACAACAACGTCAAATAAACAATAACAACAACAACAACGTCAAATAAATAACAACAGCGTCAAATAAACAACAAAACCGTCAAATAAAGAACAACAACAACAACAACGTCAAATAAACAACAACAACGTCAACAACAACAACAACAACAATGTCAAATAAACGACAACAACACCGTCAACAACAACAACAATGTCAAATAAACAACAACAACAACGTCAAATAAAAAATAACAACAACAACGTCAACACCAACAACAACAACAACAACGTCAAATAAACAACAACAACACCGTCAAATAAACAACAACAACAACAACAACATGAAATAAACAACAACAACTATGTCAACAACAACAACATCAAATAAACAACAACAACAATAACAACGTAAACAACAACAACAACGTCAAATAAACAACAACAACAATAACAACATCAAATAAACAACAACAACAACACCGTCAAATAAACAATCAGAACAACAACAACGTCAACAACAACAACAACGTCAAATAAACAACAAAAACAACGACAACAACAACGTCAAATAAACAACAACAACAACAACAACATCAACTAAACAACAACAACAACAACGTCAAATAAACAACAACCACAACAACAACGTCAAATAAACAACAACAACGTCAAATAAACAACAACAACACCAACACCAACAATAACAACAACAACAACAACATCAAATAAACAACAAAAACAACAACAACAATGTCAACAACATTAACAACGTCAAATAAACAACAACAACAACAACAATGTCAAATAAACAACAACAATAACAACAACGTCAACAACAGCAATGTCAAATAAACAAGAACAACAACAACAATAACAACGTCAAATAAACAACAACAATAACGTCAAATAAACAACAACAACAACAACAACGTCAAATAATCAACAACAACAACAAATACAACAACAACAACAACAATGTCAAATAACAACATCAACGTCAAATAAACAACAACAACAACGTAAAATGAACCACAACAACAACGTCAAATAAACCACAACAACAACAACAACGTCAAATAAACAACAACAATAACAACGTCAAATAAACAACAACAACAACAACGTCAAATAAACAACAACAACAACAACAGCGTCAAATAAACAACAACAACAACGTCAACAACAACAACAACGTCAAATAAACAAGAACAATAACAACAATAACAACGTCAAATAAACAACAACAATAACGTCAAATAAACAACAACAACAACGTCAAATAAACAACAACAACAACAACAACAACAACAAATACAACAACAACAACAATGTCAAATAAACAACAACAACAACGTCAAATAAACAACAACAACAACGTCAAATTAACAACAACAACAACAACAACGTCAAATAAACAACAACAACGTCAAATAAACAACAACAACGTCAAGTAAACAACAACAACAACGTCAAATAAACAACAACAACAACAAAAACATCAAATAAACAACAACAACAACAACAACAACAACGTCAACAAAAACAACTACGTCACATAAACAACAACAACAACGTCAAATAAACAATAACAACAACAACAACGTCAAATAAATAACAACAACAACGTCAAATAAACAACAAAACCGTCAAATAAAGAACAACAACAACAACAACGTCAAATAAACAACAACAACGTCAACAACAACAACAACAATGTCAAATAAACAACAAAAACACCGTCAACAACAACAACAATGTCAAATAAACAACAACAACAACGTCAAATAAAAAATAACAACAACAACGTCAAGACCAACAACAACAACAACAACGTCAAATAAACAACAACAACACCGTCAAATAAACAACAACAACAACAACAACATGAAATAAACAACAACAACTATGTCAACAACAACAACATCAAATAAACAACAACAACAATAACAACGTAAACAACAACAACAACGTCAAATAAACAACAACAACAATAACAACATCAAATAAACAACAACAACAACACCGTCAAATAAACAATCAGAACAACAACAACGTCAACAACAACAACAACGTCAAATAAACAACAAAAACAACGACAACAACAACGTCAAATAAACAACAACAACAACAACAACATCAACTAAACAACAACAACAACAACGTCAAATAAACAACAACCACAACAACAACGTCAAATAAACAACAACAACGTCAAATAAACAACAACAACACCAACACCAACAATAACAACAACAACAACAACATCAAATAAACAACAAAAACAACAACAACAATGTCAACAACATTAACAACGTCAAATAAACAACAACAACAACAACAATGTCAAATAAACAACAACAATAACAACAACGTCAACAACAGCAATGTCAAATAAACAAGAACAACAACAACAATAACAACGTCAAATAAACAACAACAATAACGTCAAATAAACAACAACAACAACAACAACGTCAAATAATCAACAACAACAACAAATACAACAACAACAACAACAACAATGTCAAATAACAACATCAACGTCAAATAAACAACAACAACAACGTAAAATGAACCA
>OX451735.1:1345367700-1345422700 GCA_948472305.1 Vicia faba
ATAAACAACAACAACAACGTCAAATGAACCACAACAACAACGTCAAATAAACAACAACAACAACAACAACGTCAAATAAACAACAACAACAACGTTAAATAAATAAGAACCACAACAACAACGTCAAATAAACAACAAAAACAACAACAATAATAACAACAACAACAACAACGTGAAATAAACAACAGCATCAACAACATCAACAACATTAACAACGTCAAATAAACAACAACAACAACACCAATGTCAAATAAACAACAACAACAACAATAACAACAACGTCAACAACAACAACAACGTCAAATAAACAACAACAACAACTATGTCAACAACAACAACAACGTCAATTAAACAACAACAACGTCAAATAAACAACAACAACAACAACGTCAAATAAACAACAACAACAACAACAACGTCAAATAAACAACAACAACAACGTCAACAACAACAACAACGTCAACAACAACAACAACGTCAAATAAACAAGAACAACAACAACAATAACAACGTCAAATAAACAACAACAATAACGTCAAATAAACAACAACAACAACGTCAAATAAACAACTACAACAACAACGTCAAATAAACAACAACAACAACAACGTCAAATAAACAACAACAACAACAACAATAACAACAACAACAGCAACAACGTCAAATAAACAACAACAACAACAACGTCAAATAAACAACAACAACAACGTCAAATAAACAACAACAAAAAACACAACAACATCAACAACAACAAAAACGTCTAATAAACAACAACAACAACAACAACGTCAACAACAACAATTATGTCAAATAAACAACAACAACAATGTCAAATAAACAATAACAACAACAACAACAACGTCAACAACAACAACGTCAAATAAACAACAACAACAACGTCAAATAAACAACAACAACGTCAAATAAAGAACAACAACAACAACAACAACTTCAAATAAACAACAACAACATCGTCAACAGCAACAACAATGTCAAATAAACAACAACGTCAAATAAACAACAAAAACAACAACAACAATGTCAACACCATTAACAACGTCAAATAAACAACAACAACAACAACGTCAAATAAACAACAACAACAACAACAACGTCAACAACAACAACAACGTCAAATAAACAAGAACAATAACAACAATAACAACGTCAAATAAACAACAACAATAACGTCAAATAAACAACAACAACAACAACGTCAAATAAACAACAAAAACGACAACAACAATGTCAACACCATTAACAACGTCAAATAAACAACAACAACAACAACGTCAAATAAACAACAACAACAACAACGTCAACAACAACAACAACGTCAAATAAACAAGAACAATAACAACAATAACAACGTCAAATAAACAACAACAATAACGTCAAATAAACAACAACAACAACAACGTCAAATAACAACAACAACGTCAAATAAACAACAACAACAACAACGTCAAATAAACAACAACAACAACAACGTCAAATAAATAACAACAACTACAACAACGTCAAATAAACAACAACAACAACAACGTCAAATAAATAACACTAACAACAACAACGTCAAATAAACAACAAAAACAACAACAATAATAATAACAACAACAACAACGTGAAATAAACAACAACATCAACAACGTCAACAACATTAACAACGTCAAATAAACAACAACAACAACAACAACGTCAAATAAACAACAACAACAACAATAACAACAACGTCAACAACAACAACAACGTCAAATAAACAACAACAACAACGTCAAATAAACAACATCAACAACTATGTCAACAACAACAACAACGTCAAATAAACAACAACAACAACAACGTCAATAACCACAACAACGTCAAGTAAACAACAACAACAACGTCAAATAAACAACAACAACAACAACGTCAAATAAACAACAACAACAACAACGTCAAATAAACAACAATAACAACGTCAAATAAACAACAACAACAACAACGTCAAATAAACAACAACAACAATAACAACGTCAAATAAACAACAACAACAATAACACCGTCAAATAAACAACAACAACGTCAAAGAAACAACAAGAACAACAACAACGTCAACAACAACAACAACAACGTCAAATAAATAACAAAAACAACGACAACAACAACGTCAAATAAATAACAATAACAATAACATCAACTAAACAACAACAACAACAACAATGCCAAATAAACAACAACCACAACAACAACGTCAAATAAACAACAACAACGTCAAATAAACAACAACAATAACAACGTCAAGTAAACAACAACAAGAACGTCAAATAAACAACAACAACAACAACAACATCAAATAAACAACAACACCAACAACTTCAACAACAACAACAACGTCAAATAAACAACAATAACAACAACGTCAAATAAACAACAACAACGTCAAATAAACAACAACAACAGCAACATCAAATAAACAACTACAACAACAACGTCAAATAAACAACAACAACAACAACAATAACAACAACAACAACAACGTCAAATAAACAACAACAACAACAACAACATCAAATAAACAACAACAACAACAACAACGTCAAATAAACAACAACAAAAAACACAACAACATTAACAACAACAAAAACGTCTAATAAACAACAACAACAACAACAACAACGTCAACAACAACAACTACGTCAAATAAACAACAACAACAACAATGTCAAATAAACAATAACAACAACAACAACGTCAAATAAACAACAACAACAACGTCAAATAAACAACAACAACGTCAAATAAAGAACAACAACAACAACGTCAAATAAACAACAACAACATCAACAACAACAACAACAATGTCAAATAAACAACAACAACGTCAAATAAACAATAAAAACAACAACAACAATGTCAACAACATTAACAACGTCAAATAAACAACAACAACAACAACGTCAAATAAACAACAACAACAACAACAACGTCAAATAAACAAGAACAACAACAACAATAACAACGTCAAATAAACAACAACAATAACGTCAAATAAACAACAACAACAACAACGTCAAATAAATAACAACAACAACAACAACAAATACAACAACAACAATAACATCAAATAACAACAACAACGTCAAATAAACAACAACAATAACGTCAAATAAACAACAACAACAACAACGTCAAATAAACAACAACAACAACAACAACGTCAAATAAACAACAACAACAACGTCAAGTAAACAATAACAACAACGTCAAATAAACAACAACAACAACAAAAACATCAAATAAATAACAACAACAACAACAACGTCAACAACAACAACTACGTCACATAAACAACAACAACAACGTCAAATAAACAATAACAACAACAAAAACGTCAACAACAACAACGTCAAATAAACAACAACAACAACGTCAAATAAACAACAACAACGTCAAATAAAGAACAACAACAACAACAGCATCAAATAAACAACAACAACGTCAACAACAACAACAACAACAATGTCAAATAAACAACAACAACACCGTCAACAACAACAACAATGTCAAATAAACAACAACAACAACGTCAAATAAACAACAACAACAACAACGTCAACACCAACAACAACAACGTCAAATAAACAACAACAACAACAACGTCAACACCAACAACAACAACGTCAAATAAACAACAACAACAACAACGTCAAATAAATAAGAACAACAACAACAACGTCAAATAAACAACAAAAACAACAACAATAATAACAACAACAACAACAACGTGAAATAAACAACAACATCAACAACATCAACAACAACAATGTCAAATAAACAACAACAACAACAATGTCAAATAAACAACAACAACAACAATAACAACAACGTCAAGAACAACAACAACGTCAAATAAACAACAACAACAACAACAACGTCAAATAAACAACAACAACAACAACTATTTAACAACAACAACAACGTCAAATAAACAACAACAACAACAACGTCAATAACAACAACAACGTCAAGTAAACAACAACAAGAACAACAACAACGTCAAATAAACAACAACAATAACAACGTCAAGTAAACAACAACAAGAACGTCAAATAAACAACAACAACAACAACAACATCAAATAAACAACAACACCAACAACTCCAACAACAACAACAACAACAACGTCAAATAAACAACAATAACAACAACATCAACAACAACAACAACGTCAAATAAACAACAACAACGTCAAATAAACAATAACAACAACAACAATGTCAAATAAACAACAACAACAACAACGCCAAATAAACAACAACAACAACAACAACGTCAACAACAACAACAACAACGTCAAATAAACAACAACAACAACAACGTCAAATAAACAACAACAACCACAACGTCAAATAAACAACAACAACAACAACAGTAACAACAACAACAACAACGTCAAATAAACAACAACAACAACAACAACAACAACAACAACGTCAAATAAACAACAACAACAACGTCAAGTAAACAATAACAACAACGTCAAATAAACAACAACAACAACAAAAACATCAAATAAATAACAACAACAACAACAACGTCAACAACAACAACTACGTCACATAAACAACAACAACAACGTCAAATAAACAATAACAACAACAAAAACGTCAACAACAACAACGTCAAATAAACAACAACAACAACGTCAAATAAACAACAACAACGTCAAATAAAGAACAACAACAACAACAATATCAAATAAACAACAACAACGTCAACAACAACAACAACAATGTCAAATAAACAACAACAACACCGTCAACAACAACAACAATGTCAAATAAACAACAACAACAACGTCAAATAAACAACAACAACAACAACGTCAACACCAACAACAACAACGTCAAATAAACAACAACAACAACAACGTCAACACCAACAACAACAACGTCAAATAAACAACAACAACAACGTCAAATAAATAAGAACAACAACAACAACATCAAATAAACAACAAAAACAACAACAATAATAACAACAACAACAACAACGTGAAATAAACAACAACATCAACAACATCAACAACAACAACGTCAAATAAACAACAACAACAACAATGTCAAATAAACAACAACAACAACAATAACAACAACGTCAACAACAACAACAACGTCAAATAAACAACAACAACAACAACATTGTCAAATAAACAACAACAACAACAACTATTTAACAACAACAACAACGTCAAATAAACAACAACAACAACAACAACGTCAATAACAACAACAACGTCAAGTAAACAACAACAAGAACAACAACAACGTCAAATAAACAACAACAATAACAACGTCAAGTAAACAACAACAAGAACGTCAAATAAACAACAACAACAACAACATCAAATAAACAACAAAAACAACAACAACGTCAAATAAACAACAACAACAACGTCAAGTAAACAATAACAACAACGTCAAATAAACAACAACAACAACAAAAACATCAAATAAATAACAACAACAACAACAACGTCAACAACAACAACTACGTCACATAAACAACAACAACAACGTCAAATAAACAATAACAACAACAAAAACGTCAACAACAACAACGTCAAATAAACAACAACAACAACGTCAAATAAACAACAACAACGTCAAATAAAGAACAACAACAACAACAGCATCAAATAAACAACAACAACGTCAACAACAACAACAACAACAATGTCAAATAAACAACAACAACACCGTCAACAACAACAACAATGTCAAATAAACAACAACAACAACGTCAAATAAACAACAACAACAACAACGTCAACACCAACAACAACAACGTCAAATAAACAACAACAACAACAACAACGTCAACACCAACAACAACAACGTCAAATAAACAACAACAACAACGTCAAATAAATAAGAACAACAACAACAACGTCAAATAAACAACAAAAACAACAACAATAATAACAACAACAACAACAACAACGTGAAATAAACAACAACATCAACAACATCAACAACAACAATGTCAAATAAACAACAACAACAACAACAACAATGTCAAATAAACAACAACAACAACAATAACAACAACGTCAAGAACAACAACAACGTCAAATAAACAACAACAACAACAACAACGTCAAATAAACAACAACAACAACAACTATTTAACAACAACAACAACGTCAAATAAACAACAACAACAACAACGTCAATAACAACAACAACGTCAAGTAAACAACAACAAGAACAACAACAACGTCAAATAAACAACAACAATAACAACGTCAAGTAAACAACAACAAGAACGTCAAATAAACAACAACAACAACAACATCAAATAAACAACAACACCAACAACTCCAACAACAACAACAACAACGTCAAATAAACAACAATAACAACAACATCAACAACAACAACAACGTCAAATAAACAACAACAACAACGTCAAATAAACAATAACAACAACAACAATGTCAAATAAACAACAACAACAACAACGCCAAATAAACAACAACAACAACAACAACGTCAACAACAACAACAACAACGTCAAATAAACAACAACAACAACAACGTCAAATAAACAACAACAACCACAACGTCAAATAAACAACAACAACAACAACAGTAACAACAACAACAACAACGTCAAATAAACAACAACAACAACAACAACAACAACAACAACGTCAAATAAACAACAACAACAACAACGTCAAGTAAACAATAACAACAACGTCAAATAAACAACAACAACAACAAAAACATCAAATAAATAACAACAACAACAACGTCAACAACAACAACTACGTCACATAAACAACAACAACAACGTCAAATAAACAATAACAACAACAAAAACGTCAACAACAACAACGTCAAATAAACAACAACAACAACGTCAAATAAACAACAACAACGTCAAATAAAGAACAACAACAACAACAACATCAAATAAACAACAACAACGTCAACAACAACAACAACAATGTCAAATAAACAACAACAACACCGTCAACAACAACAACAATGTCAAATAAACAACAACAACAACGTCAAATAAACAACAACAACAACAACGTCAACACCAACAACAACAACGTCAAATAAACAACAACAACAACAACGTCAACACCAACAACAACAACGTCAAATAAACAACAACAACAACGTCAAATAAATAAGAACAACAACAACAACATCAAATAAACAACAAAAACAACAACAATAATAACAACAACAACAACAACGTGAAATAAACAACAACATCAACAACATCAACAACAACAACGTCAAATAAACAACAACAACAACAATGTCAAATAAACAACAACAACAACAATAACAACAACGTCAACAACAACAACAACGTCAAATAAACAACAACAACAACAACATTGTCAAATAAACAACAACAACAACAACTATTTAACAACAACAACAACGTCAAATAAACAACAACAACAACAACAACGTCAATAACAACAACAACGTCAAGTAAACAACAACAAGAACAACAACAACGTCAAATAAACAACAACAATAACAACGTCAAGTAAACAACAACAAGAACGTCAAATAAACAACAACAACAACAACATCAAATAAACAACAACACCAACAACTCCAACAACAACAACAACAACGTCAAATAAACAACAATAACAACAACATCAACAACAACAACAACGTCAAATAACCAACAACAACAACGTCAAATAAACAATAACAACAACAACAATGTCAAATAAACAACAACAACAACAACGCCAAATAAACAACAATAACAACAACAACGTCAACAACAACAACAACAACGTCAAATAAACAACAACAACAACAACATCAAATAAACAACAACAACAACAACGTCAAATAAACAACAACAACAACAATAACAACAACAACAACAACGTCAAATAAACAACAACAACAACAACAACATCAAATAAACAACAACAACAACAACAACGTCAAATAAACAACAACAAAAAACACAACAACATCAACAACAACAAAAACGTCTAATAAACAACAACAACAACAACGTCAACAACAACAACTACGTCAAATAAACAACAACAAAAATGTCAAATAAACAATAACAACAACAACAACGTCAAACAAACAACAACAACAACGTCAAATAAACAACAACAACGTCAAATAAAGAACAACAACAACAACGTGAAATAAACAACAACAACGTCAACAACAACAACAACAATGTCAAATAAACAACAACAACAACAACAATGTCAAATAATCAACAACAACAATGTCAAATAAACAACAACAACGTCAAATAAACAACAACAACAATGTCAACAACATTAACAACGTCAAATAAACATCAACAACAACAACGTCAAATAAACAACAACAACAACAACAACGTCAACAACAACAACAACGTAAGATAAACAAGAACAACAACAAAAATAATAACGTCAAATAAACAACAACAACAACGTCAAATAAATAACAACAACAACAACAACAACAACAAATACAACAACAACAATAACGTCAAATAACAACAACAACGTCAAATAAACAACAACAATAACGTCAAATAAACAACAACAACAACAACAACGTCAAATAAACAACAACAACAACAACGTCAAATAAACAACAACAACAACATCAAGTAAACAATAACAACAACGTCAAATAAACAACAACAACAACAAAAACATCAAATAAATAACAACAACAACAACAACAACGTCAACAACAACAACTACGTCACATAAACAACAACAACAACGTCAAATAAACAATAACAACAACAAAAACGTCAACAACAACAACAACGTCAAATAAACAACAACAACAACAACGTCAAATAAACAACAACAACGTCAAATAAAGAACAACAACAACAACGTCAAATAAACAACAACAACGTCAACAACAACAACAACATCAAATCAACAACAAAAACAACGACAACAACAATGTCAAATAAACAACAACAACAACAACAACATCAACTAAACAACAACAACAACAACGTCAAATAAACAACAACCACAACAACAACGTCAAATAAACAACAACAACAACAACAACACCAACAATAACAACAACAACAACAACAACGTTAAATAAATAACAAAAACAACAACAACAATGTCAACAACATTAACAACGTCAAATAAACAACAACAACAATGTCAAATAAACAACAACAACAACAACAACAACGTCAACAACAACAACAATGTCAAATAAACAAGAACAACAACAACAATAACAACGTCAAATAAACAGCAACAATAACGTTAAATAAACAACAACAACAACAACAACGTCAAATAATCAACAATAACAACAAATACAACAACAACAACAACAACAATGTCAAATAACAACATCAACTTCAATTAAACAACAACAACAACGTCAAATGAACAACTACAACAACGTCAAATAAACAACAACAACAACAACAACGTCAAATAAACAACAACAACAACAACGTTAAATAAATAAGAACAACAACAACAACGTCAAATAAACAACAAAAACAACAACAATAATAACAACAACAACAACAACAACGTGAAATAAACAATAGCATCAACAACATCAACAACATTAACAACGTCAAATAAACAACAACAACAACAACAACAACGTCAAATAAACAACAACAACAACAATAACAACAATGTCAACAACAACAACAACAACGTCAAATAAACAACAACAACAACTATGTCAACAAAAACAACAACAACGTCAAATAAACAACAACAACAACAACGTCAAGTAAACAACAACAATAACAACAACGTCAAATAAACAACAACAATAACAACGTCAAATAAACAACAACAACAACAACGTCAAATAAACAACAACAACAACAACAGCGTCAAATAAACAACAACAACAACGTCAACAACAACAACAACTTCAAATAAACAAGAACAACAACAACAATAACAACGTCAAATAAACAACAACAATAACGTCAAATAAACAACAACAACAACGTCAAATAAACAACAACAATAACGTCAAATAAACAACAACAACAACGTCAAATAAACAACAACAACAACAACAAATACAACAACAACAACAACAATGTCAAATAAACAACAACAACAACGTCAAATAAACAACAACAACAACAACGTCAAATTAACAACAACAACAACAACGTCAAATAAACAACAACAACGTCAAATAAACAACAACAACGTCAAGTAAACAACAACAACAACGTCAAATAAACAACAACAACAACAAAAACATCAAATAAACAACAACAACGTCAACAAAAACAACTACGTCACATAAACAACAACAACAACGTCAAATAAACAATAACAACAACAACAACGTCAAATAAATAACAACAACAACGTCAAATAAATAACAAAACCGTCAAATAAAGAACAACAACAACAACAACGTCAAATAAACAACAACAACGTCAACAACAACAACAACAATGTCAAATAAACAACAACAACACCGTCAACAACAACAACAATGTCAAATAAACAACAACAACAACGTCAAATAAAAAATAACAACAACAACGTCAACACCAACAACAACAACAACAACGTCAAATAAACAACAACAACACCGTCAAATAAACAACAACAACAACAACAACATGAAATAAACAACAACAACAACACCGTCAAATAAACAACAAGAACAACAACAACGTCAACAACAACAACAACGTCAAATAAACAACAAAAACAACGACGACAACAACGTCAAATAAACAACAACAACAACAACATCAACTAAACAAAAACAACAACAACGTCAAATAAACAACAACCACAACCACAACGTCAAATAAACAACAACAACGTCAAATAAACAACAACAACACCAACACCAACAATAACAACAACAACAACGTCAAATAAACAACAAAAACAACAACAACAATGTCAACAACATTAACAACGTCAAATAAACAACAACAACAACAACAACAATGTCAAATAAACAACAACAATAACAACAACGTCAACAACAACAACAATGTCAAATAAACAAGAACAACAACAACAATAACAACGTCAAATAAACAACAACAATAACGTCAAATAAACAACAACAACAACAACAACGTCAAATAATCAACAACAACAACAAATACAACAACAACAACAATGTCAAATAACAACATCAACGTCAAATAAACAACAACAACAACGTCAAATGAACAACAACAACAACGTCAAATAAACAACAATAACAACAACATCAAATAAACAACAACAACAACGTTAAATAAATAAGAACAACAACAACAACGTCAAATAAACAACAAAAACAACAACAATAATAACAACAATAACAACGTGAAATAAACAACAGCATCAACAACATCAACAACATTAACAACGTCAAATAAACAACAACAACAACAACAATGTCAAATAAACAACAACAACAACAATAACAACAACGTCAACAACAACAACAACGTCAAATAAACAACAACAACAACTATGTCAACAACAACAACAACAACGTCAAATAAACAACAACAACAACAACGTCAAGTAAACAACAACAACAACAACGTCAAATAAACAACAACATTAACAACGTCAAATAAACAACAACAACAACAACAACAACAACAACAACAACAACAACGTCAAATAAACAACAACAACAACGTCAAATAAACAATAACAACAATAACAATGTCAAATAAACAATAACAACAACGTCAAATAAAAAACAACAACAACAACGTCAACAACAACAACAACAACGTCAAATAAACAACAACAACAACAACGTCAAATAAACAACAACAACAACATCGTCAAATAAACAACAACAACAACAACAATAACAACAACAACAGCAACAACGTCAAATAAACAACAACAACAACGTCAAATAAACAACAACAACAACGTCAAATAAACAACAACAAAAAACACAACAACATCAACAACAACAAAAACGTCTAATAAACAACAACAACAACAACTATGTCAAATAAACAACAACAACAATGTCAAATAAACAATAACAACAACAACAACGTCAACAACAACAACGTCAAATAAACAACAACAACAACGTCAAATAAACAACAACAACATCAAATAAAGAACAACAACAACAACAACGTCAAATAAACAACAACAACAACAACACCGTCAACAACAACAACAATGTCAAATAAACAACAATGTCAAATAAACCACAAAAACAACAACAACAATGTCAACACCATTAACAACGTCAAATAAACAACAACAACAACAACGTCAAATAAACAACAACAACAACAACAACGTCAAATAAACAACAACAACAACAACGTCAACAACAAAAACAACGTCAAATAAACAAGAACAATAACAACAATAACAACGTCAAATAAACAACAATAATAACGTCAAATAAAAAACAACAACAACAACGTCAAATAAACAACAAAAACAACAACAACAATGTCAACACCATTAACAACGTCAAATAAACAACAACAACAACAACGTCAAATAAACAACAACAACAACGTCAACAACAACAACAACGTCAAATAAACAAGAACAGTAACAACAATAACAATGTCAAATAAACAACAACAATAACGTCAAATAAACAACAACAACAACAACAACGTCAAATAAACAGCAACAAGAACAAAAAATACAACAACAACAACAACAACGTCAAATAACAACAACAACGTCAAATAAACAACAACAACAACAACAACAACAACAACAACGTCAAATAAACAACAACAACAACAACGTCAAATAAATAACACTAACAACAACAACGTCAAATAAACAACAAAAACAACAACAATAATAATAACAACAACAACGTGAAATAAACAACAACATCAATAACGTCAACAACATTAACAACGTCAAATAAACAACAACAACAACAACGTCAAATAAACAACAACAACAACAATAACAACAACGTCAACAACAACAACAACGTCAAATAAACAACAACGTCAAATAAACAACATCAACAACTATGTCAACAACAACAACAACGTCAAATAAACAACAACAACAACAACGTCAATAACCACAACAACGTCAAGTAAACAACAACAACAACGTCAAATAAACAACAACAACAACAACGTCAAATAAACAACAACAACAACAACAACGTCAAATAAACAACAACAACAACAACAACGTCAAATAAACAACAACAACAATAACAACGTCAAATAAACAACAACAACAATAACACCGTGAAATAAACAACAACAACGTCAAATAAACAACAAGAACAACAACAACGTCAACAACAACAATAACAACGTCAAATATACAACAAAAACAACGACAACAACAACGTCAAATAAACAACAACAACAATAACATCAACTAAACAACAACAACAACAACGTCAAATAAACAACAACCACAACAACAACGTCAAATAAACAACAACAACAACACCAACAATAACAACAACAACAACAACGTCAAATAAACAACAAAAACAACAACAACAATGTCAACAACATTAACAACGTCAAATAAACAACAACAACAACAACAACAACAACAACAACGTCAAATAAAGAACAACAACAACAACAACAACAATGTCAAATAAACTAGAACAACAACAACAATAACAACGTCAAATAAACAACAACAATAACGTCAAATAAACAACAACAACAACAACAACAACGTCAAATAATCAACAACAACAACAAATACAACAACAACAACAACAACGTCAAATAACTACAACAACGTCAAATAAACAACAACAACAACAACGTCAAATAAACAACAACAACAACAACGTCAAATAAACAACAACGTTAAATAAATAAGAACAACAACAACAACGTCAAATAAACAACAAAAACAACAACAATAACAACAACAACAACAACAACAACAACAACAACGTGAAATAAACAACAACATCAACAACATTAACAATGTCAAATAAACAACAACAACAACAACGTCAAATAAACAACAACAACAACGTCAAATAAACAACAACAACAACTATGTCAACAACAACAACAACAAAGTCAAATAAACAACAACAACAACAACAACGTCAAATAAACAACAACAACAACAACCTCAAATAAACAACAACAACAACAACAACAATAACAACAACAACAACAACAACGTCAAATAAACAACAACAACAACGTCAAATAAACAACAACAAAAACAACAACAACATCAACAACAACAAAAACGTCAAATAAACAACAACAACAACAACAACGTCAACAAAAACAACTACGTCAAATAAACAAGAACAATAACAACAATAACAACGTCAAATAAACAACAACAATAACGTCAAATAAACAACAACAACAACAACGTCAAATAAACAACAACAAGAACAACAAAAACAAAAAACAACAACAACGTCAAATAACAACAACAACGTCAAATAAACAACAACAACAACGTCCAATAAACAACAACAACAACAACAACAACGTCAAATAAACAACAACAACAACAACGTCAAATAAATAACACTAACAACAACAACATCAAATAAACAACAAAAACAACAACAATAATAATAACAACAACAACAACGTGAAATAAACAACAACATCAACAACGTCAACAACATTAACAACGTCAAATAAACAACAACAACAACAATAACAACAACAACGTCAAATAAACAACAACAACAACAACAATAACAACAACGTCAACAACAACAACAACGTCAAATAAACAACAACAACAACAACGTCAAATAAACAAAAACAACAACTATGTCAACAACAACAACAACGTCAAATAAACAACAACAACAACAACGTCAATAACCACAACAACGTCAAGTAAACAACAACAACAACGTCAAATAAACAACAACAACAACGTCAAATAAACAACAACAACAACAACGTCAAATAAACAACAACAACGTCAAATAAACAAGAACAACAACAACGTCAAATAAACAACAACAACAATAACAACGTCAAGTAAACAACAACAACAATAACACCGTCAAATAAACAACAACAATGTCAAATAAACAACAAGAACAACAACAACGTCAACAACAACAACAACGTCAAATAAACAACAAAAACAACGACAACAACAACGTCAAATAAACAACAACAACAATAACATCAACTAAACAACAACAACAACAACAACGTCAAATAAACAACAACCACAACAACAACGTCAAATAAACAACAAGAACAACGTCAAATAAACAACAACAACAACAACACCAACAATAACAACAACAACAACAACGTCAAATAAACAACAAAAACAACAACAACAATGTCAACAACATTAACAACGTCAAATAAACAACAACAACAACAACAACAACAACGTCAAATAAACAACAACAACAACAACGTCAACAACAACAACAATGTCAAATAAACAAGAACAACAACAACAATAACAACGTCAAATAAACAACAACAATAACGTCAAATAAACAACACCAACAACAACAACAACAACGTCAAATCATCAACAACAACAACAAATACAACAACAACAACAACAACGTCAAATAACTACAACAACGTCAAATAAACAACAACAACAACGTCAAATAAACAACAACAACAACAACGTCAAATAAACAGCAACAACGTTAAATAAATAAGAACAACAACAACAACGTCAAATAAACAACAAAAACAACAACAATAACAACAACAACAACAACAACGTGAAATAAACAACAACATCAACAACATTAACAACGTCAAATAAACAACAACAACAACACCAACGTCAAATAAACAACAACAACAACAATAACAACAACGTCAACAACAACAACAACGTCAAATAAACAACAACAACAACTATGTCAACAACAACAACAACAACGTCAAATAAACAACAACAACAACAACGTCAAATAAACAACAACAACAACAACAACAACGTCAAATAAACAACAACAACAACAACAATAACAACAACAACAACAACGTCAAATAAACAACAACAACAACGTCAAATAAACAACAACAAAAACAACAACAACATCAACAACAACAAAAACGTCAAATAAACAACAACAACAACAACACCAACGTCAACAACAACAACTACGTCAAATAAACAACAACAACAACGTTAAATAAACAATAACAACAACAACAACGTCAACAATAACAACGTCAAATAAACAACAACAACAACGTCAAATAAACAACAACGTCAAATAAAGAACAACAACAACGTCAAATAAACAACAACAACGTCAACAACAACAACAATGTCAAATAAACAACAACAACAACAACAACAACACCGTCAACAACAACAACAATGTCAAATAAACAACAACAACAACGTCAAATAAACAACAACAACAACAATGTCAACACCAACAACAACAACATCAAATAAACAACAATAACAACAACGTCAACACCAACAACAACAACGTCAAATAAACAACAACAACACCGTCAAATAAACAACAACAACAACAACGTGAAATAAACAACAACAACTATGTCAACAACAACAACAACACCAAATAAACAACAACAACAATAACAACGTCAACAACAACAACAACGTCAAATAAACAACAACAACAATAACAACGTCAAATAAACAACAACAACAACAACACCGTCAAATAAACAACAAGAACAACAACAACGTCAACAACAACAACAACAACGTCAAATAAACAACAAAAATAACGACAACAACAACGTCAAATAAACAACAACAACAACAACATTAACTAAACAACAACAACAACGTCAAATAAACAACAACCACAACAACAACGTCAAATAAACAACAACAACAACGTCAAATAAACAACAACAACAACAACACCAACAATAACAACAACAACAACAATGTCAAATAAACCACAAAAACAACAACAACAATGTCAACAACATTAAAAATGTCAAATAAACAACAACAACAACAATGTAACGCCCCGTTTTATTTAACATTATATTATATTAATATTTCGAATTACCGTTTGACGTTTATTTTTGCGACTAGAATATTTAAATTAACTGTTATATATGTTAATATATTCGGCGACGTTTTATTCGGATCAATAATTATTTTATTCGGCCCGGTATTCATTTTGAGGGACCGGTAATTATTTTATTCGGTCCGGTATTTGTTTTGAGGGACCGGTAAGTTATTTTGTTCGGTCCGGTTTTTATTCCGTTCGGTTCGGTAAAATATTATTCAGACCGATATTTAATTATTTAGGTTAATAATATTATTTAGTGTTGATTAGTGGTGATATATCAAGAAGGGCTTTTTGGGTATTTTGCTAGCTTATGTCTTGCTTCTAAACAAACATAACCCACTATTTCCTTGTTTTATGACATAACACCAAAAACACACTTAGAGAGAACTAGAGAGAGTCTTGGAGGAAGAGAAGAGCAAGAACACAAAGCTTGGATTTTGGGTTGGTTGAATCATCAAGAATCATTCAAACATTTAAGGTATGGGGTTTGATTATTTCCAATGCTTATAGTTAGGGTTTGATTTGGTATATTTTGGATTTGGGGGAAAAATTGATGTTAGGATTCTTGAGTTTTGTTGAGATAGAAATTAGAAGAGTTAATTAGGTGTTGTTGTTGTTGTTGAATTAGTGTTTAGTAATTGAAATGAAGTTTAGAAACTAAGTAGCAGTATAGTTAGTTTAGTAAAATAATGTAGTACTAAGACTAAAGTAGCAGTATAGTTAGTTTAGTAAAATAATGTAGTATGAAGTTAGTTTATTAAATAAATAGTATGAAGTTAGTTTATTAAATAAATAGTATGAAGCTAGCTTATCAAATATGCAGTATGAAGTTAGAAATGAAATAGCAGTATATCTCTTGTTTTCTAAACTAGCGCAAGTTATCATTTTTTTTAAACTAGCAGTTTATCACATTTTTAAAACTAACATTAGAATTAAGTTTAGAAAGAAAAAATAATGTAATAACAGTAGCTTACAAACATACAAACAAAAAACTAGTTACATGGTTTAGAATAAACAAAAATTAACAGTATAGAAACTAAAGTGCTAGCGGCATTAGCGGTATATTAATTGAATTGAAATTAAGTTTAGAAAATTAATTTATGTTTTGTTTTTCTTTTCTTAATTTAATATATTAAATATTTATATTAATTAGATATAAATATGACATAAGTTAGCCGATTTAGTTTGGAACCCGATTATATTTCGATTTCCCGATTTCGGCAATTTCGGTGATGGAGCAAGTTGCTCCGAATTTAACGAAAATTGACGTGCTAGTTAATTTTGATGTGTAGAACGTCGTGGTGAGGTTAGTTTTTCGAGATTATGAGTTTTTAACGGAGCTACCCGAAATAAGTCAATTTACGGTTAAGTTGAACCGAGTTGCATTTTAGTCGGTTTAAGTCGTGTATGGATAACCAGATTGTGACGTTAATGTTTATAATGGATGTTGATTATTATGAATGACTTTCGCGACGATTATTGATGTTCGACTATTTTTCCGTGTTTGAAATTTAGTGAATTATTTGATAATGATGTGGTGTGATTAAATATGATGTTTGCGACGGTTTATTTATAATGAATACTTGATGATATGCGATGTGAAGATATGTTTATCTTGATGTGGATGAATATGGTGACGTGGGTTTTATACCAATTTTGATGTGCGATGATGATGTTTTGTTGTGTTGTATTTGTGATGTCGTGTTGTCAAGTCACATACATTGCATTGGCGACGAGGGCTTTTATGCCAAGCGACGAGGGCTTTTATGCCAAAGCGACGATGGGCTTTTATGCCGAATGTCCCTAATTATGGACAAAGCGACGGGTACCACATGCATAACATAGTCGTGTCTCATGGAGTCGGTTATGTTTATTTTTGAGTCTTTTGGCGTTGAGTTTTATTTGATGACTTATAATGAATTGCGATGTTATATGATACTTTGTTTTGTGATGATTTTTGTGTTGAACATCAAGTGATTATGATGTGATAATTTCATGAAAATTATGCGATGGATATACCATGACGGTAAAGCGACGATGTGAGTTTAGGGCGATGGAGTTATGTCTTGTTTTGACATGATTATGGTGATTATGTGATGATATTAAAGTGTTGATATTATACACTAAATGATGACTTTAAAGTATGTGAAATTTGATATTTGTTGACATATTCTTATTAATCTATATCATTTATGATTCCAAAACTATTTATATATTTTATCATGCCTTTAATTATATGTTTTGGAGTATCTCACCCTTTACTTGTTTCGCCATTGCCTTTATATTGGTAACGTGCAGGTGATCCGTGAGGATGATGAGGATTAGCTCGAGTCTATTTATTTTGAGTCGCTCTGCTCTGATAGTAGTAACACTCGGGATTTGGGCGACGTTATTATTTTGATAGGATAGTTTATGTATACTATCTTATGACTTTATGTATTGATGATAACATGATGATACATGCAGTTTGTGAACACATCCGCTGTGCTGTGATTAGTTATATGTTTATATGATGATTTATGTTATGAATCGGTATATCCGACTTTTGATTTTTGTGATGTGCATTATAATGCAAAGTGATGAAAACACGAATATGTGATACCTCAATGTATGTTTGAATGAAATTTTGAAACTCTGATTTTATTATTAATTACGAGGGGTAAAATTGGGGTGTTACATTAGTGGTATCAGAGCAAGTCGGTCTGTCCGGCCAAGTTGTTGAGTTTGTTGTCGTCTATTAATCAAGTATTGTTATTTGTTGATTCTAATCCTTGTTTTGTTGTGAGCAGAAGTTGTTATGGCTGGAAGGAACGCTGGTAGGAATGATGAGGCTCTTGCTGCTGCTATGCAGGCAATGGCTCAGACTTTCCAAAACCCACTGAATGCTAACGAGAACGCTGGGTCTCGTAGTTTGGCAACCTTCCAAAGAGAGAATCCTCCTACTTTCCAAGGAAAGTATGATCCCGAAGGTGCTTTGGCATGGCTGAAGGAGATTGAAAGAATCTTCCGTGTGAAGGATTGCACTCCTGTGCAAAGGATCCGTTATGGTACTCATAAACTAAGTGCTGAAGCGGATGACTGGTGGGTTGAAACCCGTCAGAGGCTTGATATTGCTGGTGAGGAAGTGACATGGGAAGTTTTTCGAAGGGAATTCATGAGGAAGTATTACCCGGAAGATGTTCGGGGAAAGAAGGAGATAAAGTTCCTTGAATTAAAGCAAGGAAGCATGTCTATCACTGATTATGCTGCAAGGTTCACTATGTTGGCGAAGTTCTATCCGCATTATGATGGGACGAATGGCGAGTTCTCTAAATGCATCAAGTTTGAAAATGGTTTGCGTCCTGAGATTAAGAAAGCTGTTGGTTATCAGAAAATTCGTGTCTTTTTGGATTTGATTGATAGTTGTAGGATCTTTGAGGAGGACAGTAATGCTCATTATAAGATTATGTCTGATAAGAGAAACAAAGGTCAGCAAAGCCGTGGAAAACGGTATGATGCTCCAGCTGGTAAAGGGAAACAGAAAGCGTTTCAAGGGCGAAGAACTAGTGGGGGAGATGCTCCTGCTAGTATTGTTTGTTACAAGTGTGGGAAACCTGGCCACGAAAGTAATGTTTGTCGAAGCGATGTTAGAGCTAAGGAGAATGAGGTGAGATATTTCCGATGTGGAGAAGTGAGCCATATGACTCGCGATTGTAGACATAAGGATGTAGTCTGTTTTAATTATGGCGAGGGAGGTCACATTAGTGCTCAATGTAAGAAGCCTAAGAAGACTCAAGGAGCAGGAAAGGTGTTTGCTTTGTCGGGTGCTCCGATGGAAAACGAGGATGGTCTTGTTCGAGGTACTAGTTTCATTAATAGCTTTCCTCTTATTACTATTATTGATACTGGTGCTACTCACTATTTTATTGTTGTTGATTGTGTAAAGAGTTTGGTTCTCACTTTGTCGTCTCTGGATAGAGATATGGTGGTAGAAGTTATGGCTAAGTGAACGGTTACTACTTCTTTTGTGTGTGCAAATTTCCCTTTATCAATATTTGATAGAGACTTTGTGGTGGATCTTGTTTGTTTATCGCTTGTTGGGTTGGACGTGGTTTTAGGTATGGACTGGTTAAAAGCTAATTATGTCCATATCAATTGCTATAACAATACTGTGAGGTTTTCTTCCTTAGTAGAAGAAGAACAATCTATGTTGGTGTCGACGAAGCAGTTGAATGAGTTCATGAAGGATGAGGCGTTGGTTTTCTTGTTGATGGCGACTCTTTCTATGGAGAGTCAAGCTGTGATATCAAACTTTCTGGTGGTGTGCGATTTTCCCAAAGTATTCCCTGATGAGATTCCTAGTGCACCTCCAGAAAGAGAAGTTGAATTTTCTGTGGATCTTGTCCCTGGTACAAGACCTATCTCTATGGCACCATACAGGATGTCTGCATCTGAGTTAGCAGAATTGAAGAGCCAATTAGAAGATTTACTTGAGAAGAAGTTTGTTAGACCTAGTGTGTCGCTGTGGGGAGCTCCTGTGTTATTGGTGAAGAAGAAAGACGGTAGCATGAGACTTTGTATTGATTATCGTTAGTTGAATAAAGTGACTATCAAGAATAGGTATCCACTTCCTAGAATTGATGATTTGATGGACCGATTGGTTGGCACCTGCATGTTCAGCAAGATTGATTTGAGATCGGGTTACCATCAAATAAGGGTGAAAGAAGAGGATGTTCAGAAAACTGCTTTCAGGACGAGGTATGGACATTACGAATATTTGGTGATGCCTTTCGGTGTCACTAATGCACCGGGAGTATTCATGGAGTACATGAATCGTATTTTCCATCCTTACTTAGATCGTTTCGTGGTTGTTTTCATTGATGATATTCTGGTTTATTCTAAATCGGAAGAAGAGCACGCAGAACATTTGCGCATCGTGTTGGAAGTTCTGAAAGAGAAGAAACTTTATGTTAAGTTGTCAAAGTGTGAGTTATGGTTAAGTGAAGTGAGCTTTTTGGGGCATGTCATTTCTGGTGATGGCATTTCAGTTGATCCTTCTAAAGTCGATGCTGTGTTGAGATGGGAAACTCCTAAGTCTGTTACTGAGATTAGAAGTTTATTAGGATTGGCTGGTTACTATAGAAGGTTCATTGAAGGTTTTTCTAAGTTGGCGCTTCCTTTGACAAAGTTGACTTGTAAAGGAGCTGCGTTTGTGTGGGATGTCAAGTGTGAAGAAAGTTTTGTTGAATTGAAGAAAAGGTTGACAACGGCTCCGATCTTGATTCTACCTAATCCTGAAGAACCGTTTGTTGTTTATTGTGATGCTTCTAAGATGGGTTTAGGTGGTGTACTTATGCAAAATGGCAAAGTAGTTGCTTATGCTTCTAGGCAATTGAAGATTCATGAGAAGAATTATCCTACGCACGATTTGGAGCTTGCAGCGGTTGTTTTTGTGCTTAAGATTTGGAGGCATTATCTTTATGGTTCTAGATTTGAAGTATTTAGTGACCATAAAAGTTTGAAGTACTTGTTCGATCAGAAAGAGCTTAATATGAGACAAAGACGGTGGCTTGAATTGTTGAAAGATTCTGATTTTGGATTGAATTACCATCCTGGTAAAGCTAATGTGGTGGCCGATGCTTTAAGTCGAAAGACTTTGCATATGTCACTATTGATGGTGAAAGAGTTGGAATCGATTGAGCAATTTAGAGATATGAGTCTTGTAGTATAAGTGACGCCGAAGAGTGTTATCTTGGGAATGTTAAAGATCAATAATGATTTCCTTGATAGTGTTAGAGAAGCTCAGAAGCTTGATATGAAACTTGTTAATTTGTTGGTTGGTATTGGACAAAATGAAAATGAAGATTTCAAGTTAGATGCTCAGGGTGTTTTGAGGTTCCGTGATAGGATTCGTATTCCCGATGATGTGGATTTGAAAATAATGATCTTGGAAGAAAGTCATAGAAACAATTTGAGTATACATCCCGGAGTGACCAAAATGTATCAAGATTTAAAGAAACTATTTTGGTGGTCGGGCATGAAGAGAGAGGTGGCTCAGTTTGTTTATGCTTGTTTGAATTATCAGAAGTCTAAAGTGGAGCATCAGAAACTTGCAGGGTTGATGCAACCGTTAGAGATTTCGGAGTGGAAATGGGATAGCATTTCCATGGATTTCGTAACGGGGTTACCGAATACACCAAGAGGACACGATGCAATTTGGGTGATTGTTGATAGGCTTACGAAGTCGACTCACTTTATTCCTATTAGCATCACTTATCCCGTATCGAAGTTGGCGGAAATTTATACGCATGTGATTGTGAGATTACATGGTATTCCTTTGTGTATTGTTTCGGATAGAGATCCGAGGTTTACTTCTGAATTTTGGAAGAGATTGCAAGAGGCTTTGGGTTCAAAGTTGAGGTTGAGTTCGGCTTATCATCCTCAAACCGATGGTCAGACGGAAAGGACGATTCAATCGTTGGAAGACTTGTTACGTGCTTGTATTCTTGAACATGGTGGTTCATAGGATACATATCTTTCTTTGATTGAGTTTACTTATAACAATAGTTTTCATGCTAGTATTGGAATGGCACCGTTCGAGGCTTTGTATGGTCGGAGGTGTAGAACTCCTTTGTGTTGGCACGAGTCGGGTGAAAGTGTGGTGCTTGGACCAGAATTGGTTAGAGAGACTGTGATCGGTGGATCTGGAACTGACTGTTTAACGCTGGTTTGCGAAATGTCGCGGAAGCAAGAGTCGCCACCGTCTTTTATTTTCTCCAAATGGAAAGGACAAAAGCACAGAAAAATTCCTTAAAGAGATTGCTCTCGGTTCGGGAGGTAGGTTATAGAAAGGGAAGGTGTTAGCACCCTTTCTATCCATGGTTATCCATGGGCTCTTAGATACTTGCTCACTTGTGTTTTCAAAATGGTTTGTTTGCTTTTCAACTGTGGGTTTTAAAAAGTTTCTTTGAAAATTTCAGTTCGACTCTTGTATCGGTCCTCAAGAGTGTTTGAAAAATTGCTTTCGAAAGCTTTTTGAAAAGGTGTCGGTGTGAAAAGTATTTTTTGAATTTGTTTTGAAATTAGAGCAAGTATCTAGAGTCGTCTACCTACCCTAAGGAATTCGTCTGTGTAGATGTCCTTTAAAGTAGTGCAATCCCACCATTGAGAGGTAGGTAGCACCACCGTTGGATTAGGGACATGGTGATCACCAGAGCAATGGGAAGACACCTTAGAAGCTACCCTCATGCCAGGTTCCCGGATCATGAGGACTTACTAAGACATCCTCTACTCGACGATCACCTTTCGAGGCAAGGCAACAGTAAGGCGTACCCTAGGGGTGGTGTGTGATTTGTGTGTCGTTTTCAGTTATTTTTGTCTTTTGTCATGTTATTGGTGATCTAGCGTTTGTTTTTATTTTTGTCCATTCATTCTTGCATGCCTTGATTAACAGTTAAAAATTGCGAAAAGTAAAAGTTTTAAAGCTATTACAAAAGGCGCGGGTCCACATCGCCAAAATTTCTTGAACCCGATTTGACAGAAAAATAAAGAAAGTAAAGAAAATAAATAATTAAAAGTGCGACAAATAATTTACAAGGCCTTGGGAGAGATACATAAATATTATAAAGAATAAAAATAAATATGTGAATTAAATTTAAATTAGAAACAAGGGCGTTGGACCCTTTTTGCAAAATTAAATTAAATGATGAAATTAATTGATAAAAAAGAAAAGAAATTGTTTTTGGTATTTTTTGGTATTTTATGATTTTAATGGGAAAAAGAATTAAATGCAATTAAACCTAATTCTAGTTGTTTTTAATTTATTAAGAAAAGATTGAATTTTAACCTAAAATTAAACCTAATTATTTACATGCAATTTAATTACAAAAATAAATATTTTAATATTTAATTATTATGAAAGAAAAATAAAAAGGAATAAAAATTATCATAAACCCTAATTCTATATTTTTTATATTTTTATTAAAAATGTTAAGATTAAAACCTAATTTAAAACTAGTTAATTAATGAAAATTTTTACAAAAAAATACTAAAATAAAAATATTTATTATTTTTTATCTGTTCTGATTTTTTATGGTTTTTGTGTTTTTATGAAAATAATAAATTAATTAAACAAAATAATAATTAAAAGAAAATAGAAATAAAAAAGAAAGAATGTGAAAAAATGGCAAACCTAGGGGGGTTACTGTCCCCAAAGTGGAGGTATAGCCCAGCAATTTGAGGCCCATTTATTCTTTGGCCTGGTTGACTTTTGTGCTCACGTACCCAAGCATTGACCAGCGTGCATCATGTTCTTGAGATCCTGGCCTTTGATTGCATACCCTGGGACACGTGGACGCTTGATTTTGAAGGCGTATGATGCGTTTTCAGTATTGATCTGCATGGAATCATTAATTGAAGAAAAATATGAAAGGGGGTGGGGACCTGGGGCTCGAACCCAGGTCCTATGGTTTACCAATCAACGCGCTTGCCAGTGGAGCTATTTTGTTCATCTGTAGATTAAATAACAAGTGAATATAATAAAACAAAACAATGCGTTAATGCTTTCTGCGCGCGAAATTTCAAACGCCCCAATCGTGGACGGCCACCTAAGCGTCTTCCTCGTTGGCTTGTTTTTTTCCTGAAATAAGAACAATTTAGCAACGGTTTTCAAACGTTGTTATAGACACTATATTAGAAAATAGTGAATAGCCCCTGGGGCTTCATAAATTAGGCGCGACATATGTTTATTGATCGTCCAATCATGCTTGATTCAGTCATGGTACTATGGTGGTCTAATTTTACCGCGTTTGGAAACCCCCAATTTCAAGCTTGCAAAACCCTAATCTGCATCCATGGTAAATTCGCATACAGTGCATAAAAATCCAATCAAAGTACATGGTTAGCTTTAGAACACATTACTTAGCATGAATCTATAAATAAAATGCCATGAATATGCGTAAATTGTAAAGCACGATTATGAGAAAAAGTAGAAAAAGCTTGGCTTCTGTACAGTGATTCAAAGGGTTAGGGACTGTGTTCTTGATCCAAGCACGTTTCTTGATGTCCCAGGAATGCAATGGGATGAGTCTTGTGGCTTGAAACGACCTCTAACCCTGTTTTCAGTTTTGAGTTCTTTCACCAAAAATTCAAGTTTTCTTTTCTATGTCTGGCGTAGCTTCCTGGTTAATGGCATTAGGTTTTGCTTCTTTGTATATGTATGAATGAATTAGGTCAAAAATCTGATCAAAAGAATCCAAGAATTGATTATGCAATATTTGATTTTCAAGCATTAGTTTTTCCAATCTTTTTCATGCAATTTGATATCAAATCATATCCAATCCTTCCCTAATTGATCATGCACGAATTTGAGTGTCCAATGAGAGTATTTTCTGCACAAAAAGATTTTATTTCATTAGTTTAGCATTTTTCCATATTTTATTTGGTTTAAATGAATTAATTGTAATAAAAAATTCAAATAAATAAATAAAAATAATAAAAAAACTTCCCTTTGGGCCAAATGGTCGTGTGCATGTTTTGGATGATGAATTGTGGAAGAAAAATAGGCCCATTAGCAATTTTAGGTCATTTGAATCAATGTTGACTTTTCAAAATATCCAAAAATTTCCCAACTTCTACAAGGCTTAACTTGCTCAATTTTTAAGATTTGCTCATGTTCTTGGACATTTTGGAAAGGTCTTTGAGTCCTCTAACCAATGCCTTTGGTACCATGTCATTTTGATTTACCAATCTCATGTTATGGCCTTTGACTTAAAGTCCCTTTTTGTTGACTTTTGAAAATGACCTATAATGTTGAAATTGATAACTTTTTGTGAGAGCATTTCTTGGACTTGAAGTGTGAAGAGGAGTTGTAGGAAATGTATTTCTCTTCAAAATGAGCTTTGGATGGAATTTTTCTGATAATCCATGTGAAAGTTATGCCCTGGTCAATTTACAGTTGACTTTTTCAATTGTCCAAATAAGGAAACTTTTGCATCTTGATGATTTTTGAGCCAAGCTTTGAGAATCATGATCAAGCATTGATCAAATGATGTTTGTGGCTTCAAAATGAGATGTTGACCAAAAATTTGAACTTTTGACTGTCAAATGACCATTTTGCCCCTACAGTTGACTGTAGTGCAATTAGGGTTTTGACTGTGCAATTTTGTGCTGAAAGTCTTGAAACTTTGTATGAGGATGCTTGACCATATTTGTAGGCATGTGAGACTTGATTGGACCTTTGGAAACTTCATTTTCTTGATCAGGACCAAAACCCTAATTTTGACTGTTTAGGAGACCCTTACACTGTGCAACCCTTGGGGAATTTTGCAGCTTGACTTGGCAATTTCTTGAAGAATATGGGAGGGAAAATTTTGGGGTACAACAGTTGCCCCTGTTCAATCTTCTTAGAACTGAGGATGCAGATTGGCTGACGTGCCTTTCGTAATCCGAGGGTAGAAGATGATTGAACACTAGAGTGCCCAGAAATTTACGCTCACATAGTAGCAATGTGATGATGGGAATGGGCTTATAGATGCCATTTGGAGATTGATGGATAAGATGATGGGCTTATAGATGCCATCTGGATGTTGATCGCGTAAGAGATTCCTTAGCGAGAACCTGCGTACCTGCAAAAGAAAAAATGAGTACCTGACATGTTGCAGGAGCTGGTTTTCAGATGCTTTGTATAGATGCGTCCTGACTGGTTACAGGAGCTGGATCTGGAGTTTCAAAAGATGATGAATGAACCAGGGATTGTTACTACCTCAACGAGAACAGTGAGAGAACCTTGGGTGACTTTAACCTCAACAACAATCGTTGAGAAAATCTTGGGATTACCACCTCCGCAGGATCGGGAAGAGAACCATAGGCAATTATAATCTCAATAACATTCATTGAGAAAAACCTGGAATGGAATTATCGTCTCCGCAGCATTGGGGAGAGAACCATAGGAAATTATAATCTCAAAAGCGGACGTTTGAGAAAAACCTGGAATGGAATTATCGTCTCCGCAGCATTGGGGAGAGAACCATAGGAAATTATAATCTCAAAAGCGGACGTTTGAGAAAAACCTGAAATGGAATTATCGTCTCCGCAGCATTGGGGAGAGAACCATAGGAAATTATAATCTCAAAAGCGGACGTTTGAGAAAAACCTGGAATGGAATTATCGTCTCCGCAACATCGGGGAGAGAACCATAGGAAATTATAATCTCAAAAGCGGACGTTTGAGAAAAACCTGGGATGGAATTATCGTCTCCGCAGCATCAGGGAGAGAACCATAGGAAATTATAATCTCAAAAGCGGACGTTTGAGAAAAACCTTGGAATGGAATTATCATCTCCGCAGCATTGGGGAGAGAACCATAGGAAATTATAATCTCAAAAGCGGACGTTTGAGAAAAACCTGAAATGGAATTATCGTCTCCGCAGCATTGGGGAGAGAACCATAGGAAATTATAATCTCAAAAGCGGATGTTTGAGAAAAACCTGGAATGGAATTATCGTCTCTGCAGCATCGGGGAGAGAACCATAGGAAATTATAATCTCAAAAGCGGACGTTTGAGAAAAACCTTGGATAACTTCTACTGAATCTTCATCAGAAAAATCTGTTTGGGGTCGATTTAGCTGGACAAGAGAAGGCCTTGGACTGGACAAGAAATCTTTGGAGTCGATTTAACTGAACCGGTCTAGGTCTTGAAATATGATTGAGAATTAAACTGAATCTTTCCTGAAAGGTAAAGGTTAGTCATATGCAATGCATGATATGGACCAAGCAATGATGTTCTCAACATAAATGAGATTTGTAAGATATGATGCGTCTATGCATGTTATAATGATGCATGTGATGTTTAGGAATGTATGTTTTCATCTAGGAAAGTAAATCCTTGACAGGTGCCGGGAAGTCACTCCTGGGATGATATTGAAGAATAAGCTTTTACTTCCGCTGGGGATGATAGTTGCAAGAATACCGGTAGGAGAAGGTAACTCCGTTGGGGAATAAACTTGGCGAATGGAATAACTCTGCGGGGAGGAAAGTAGTCTAACAATCTTGCTGGGGATCAATACTCTGTGGGGAGAGAGATACTTTGCTGAGTTGTTGATAATGACTTGCTGGGGATACCATTGTGGTGTTGGAAGTGTTGATAGACTTCGCTGAGGATAAGAAGACTTCGTTGAGGACGCTCTTTCCGTGGCTCTTGGCTGAGGATAACCCAGTTATATCCTGGTAAGGAAATAACTCTTTGAATAGAGCCGGGCGACGCGTTCGTGCTCTGCGAGGATAAGCTTCCAGAATCTACTGGGGATAAGCTTACTGCTTGGGGAGGTAAATTCCAACTTTCCTGGGGAACTGGATTGGACTTTCCTGGGGAAGTTTTGAACTGCGGGGGAAGTGATTCCTTTGAATAATGGTACGCCGCCGGGGAACAATCTTTAGACCAAGACTGCCGGGGATGCTTGTTAAGAATATATATGCTGCTGGGGAATGTTGAGATCTGCGGGAGGATACCCAATTTCCTTAAGGCCTGATAATATAATTTGGAGGGAGTGTACTGACTGCTTACTCTCTGGGGAATTAGGATATCTGGTTATGTTCTTTAGCTGAACCTACCTTGGTACCTTGGAGGATGGAACAATTAGATTGTTTAGACAACTCTTTATTGCCCCTGTTTCTAACGTTACCTGTAATTAATCCTTTGTTTCGTATGCAAATATTCATGCGTTAGCAAATTATTGTCAATGCATATATCACAAATTGAACCTTGGACGTTCTTCGCAAAACAAAACCGAAAAAGAAAAACAATTGGCACTTTTAACTGAAAAGTATATTTGTATTGATTTTTGAATGACCTGTAAATAGGCGTTTTGTGTACAAGAGGCTGACTTCCTAGTAAGAGGACGCCGCCGAACAAAAGAGTTTATACAATTTTTGTACAAGAGAAAATAAAACAGCTGTGTGAAATGAATGATCCCACTGGGTTTCAACTTTTCTATTGCCTTTATAACTCCGAGCGTCTCATCACTTGATGACCTTGGTTGAAGGTGAAGCTGACTGATCGATGCCGTCTGAACTTGATATAGATACCGGATTCTGGATGCAAAGTGATCCAATGAGACATAGTATTACGCTTTATCCCTAATTTTTGCCTGGACCGCCCTTTCGGGTTTTCAGTCCACCGGGATACCCATTTTTGCCCAAGCCGCCTTTTCAGGTTTTCGACTTGCCGGGTGTACAGATTTTTTTCATTTCATCCCTTCATTTTGCCCGAACCCTTTTGGTTCGCCGGGAAGCCCTAATTTTTGCCTAGGCATGTCAGCCTAGCGGGTCTTTTTTCATGCGTAGTATCTTTTTACTATGTCTGCATTGGCGGGGTGAGGAAGGTCGTCACCGTCCATGTTGGTTAGAATCATTGCTCCTCCTGAGAACACATGCTTAACCATAAATGGCCCTTCGTACGTAGGGGTCCATTTGCCCCTGGGATCACTCTGAGGAAGGATGATTTGCTTGATTACCAGATCCCCAACTTGATACTCCTGTGGTCTGACCTTTTTGTTAAATGCCCTGATCATCCGTTTCTGATACGTCTGACTGTGACAGATAGCAGCAAGTCTTTTTTCATCAATAAGGTTTAACTGATCAAGTCGTGTCTGGATCTAATCATCCTCGTTCAGATTTGCATCCTTCATTATCCGGAGAGAGGGTATTTTCACTTCGATCGGCAAGACTGCCTCCATACCATAAACCAAAGAGAAAGGAGTTGCCCCGGTTGACATCCTAGCTGAGGTACGGTACCCATGTAGATGAACGGTAACATCTCGTGCCAATCTTTATAAGTCATTGTCATCTTCTGCACGATTTTCTTGATGTTCTTATTTGCTGCTTCGACAGCCCCATTCATCTTCGGTCTGTAAGGAGAAGAATTGTGGTGCTGTATCTTGAACTGCTCGCAGAGCTCAGCGATCATCTTATTATTCATATTGGTACCATTGTCTGTAATAATTCTCTCTGGGATGTCGTACCGACAGATCAGGTTATGCCGAATGAACCGTGCCACAACAATCTTGGTTACCGTAGCATAGGATGCTGCCTCGACCCACTTCGTGAAATAATCAATCGCTACCAGGATGAAGCGATGCCCATTAGATGCCGTAGGTTTAATCTCACCGATCATGTCTATGCCCCACATTGCAAACGGCCAAGGCGCAGTCAGAACATTCAGGGGAACTGGAGGAACATGCACCTTGTCTGCATAAATCTGGCACTTATGGCATGTCCTGGAATGCTGGTAACAGTCAGCTTCCATTGTGGACCAGTAGTACCCTGCCCGAAGGATCTTCTTAGCCATAGTGTGTCCACTGGAATGTGTACCAAAGGTCCCTTCATGTAGCTCTTCCATGATCCTTTCTGCTTCAGTCTTATCCACACAACGCAGTAAGGTTGAATCATGGTTTCGCTTGTACAAGATGTCGTTGCTAAGGAAGAACTTTGCCGCGAATCTCCTCAGGAACTTCTTATCATTGACAGATGCACCTTCAGGGTATTCCTGAGTTTCCAAATATCTCTTTACCTCATGGTACCAAGGCTTCTCAGTCACCAATTCAGTCTCGAGATCGCAACAGTATGCCGGTTCGTCCAGTTTCCAGATGATGATCCGGGGAGCCTCATTATCCCATTTGACCTTGAACATAGAAGACATTGTAGCTAACGCGTCCGCCAACTGATTCTCTTCTCTTGGAAAGTGTTCAAAGGTTATCTCTGTGAAGTGGGGGATCAAGGTCAACACACATTCTCTGTAAGGAATAAGGTTCGGATGTTTCGTATCCCACTCTCCTTTGATCTGATTGATCACAAGAGCGGAATCTCCGAAGACACTCAGAAACTTAATCCTTAGGTCGATCGCAGCTTGAAGACCCATGATGCATGCCTCATACTCTGCCATGTTGTTGGTACAGTTGAAACATAGTCGGGCAGTGAGTGGAGTATGAGTACCTTGAGGTGATATGATTATGGCGCCGATACCGTTACCCAAAGCGTTGGAGGCTCCATCAAAGTGCATAGACCATCGGGATCCTTCCTCAGGTCCTTCATCCGGTCCAGGTACTTCACAATCAGTCACTATCATGATGCTTTCATCTGGAAACTCGAAGTTCAATGACTGATAGTCATCTACGGCCTGATGTGCCAAGTGGTCCGCCAATACACTTCCCTTGATGGCTTTCTGGGTTGTGTACTGAATGTCGTATTCCGTCAAGATCATTTGCCATCTTGCAATTCTCCTAGACAGAGCAGGCTTTTCGAATATGTACTTTATAGGATCCATCTTTGAGATCAACAAGGTAGTGTGAGTCAGCATATACTGTCTCAACCGGTGAGCAGCCTATACCAAAGCGCAACAAGTTTTCTCAAGCAGTGAGTATCGGGTCTCACAGTCGGTAAACTTTTTGCTAAGGTAATAAATGGCGTGCTCTTTTCGGCCAGACTCGTCATGCTGCCCCAGCACACACCCCATTGAGTTGTCGAGCACTGTCAGATATAATATCAGAGGTCTCCCTTCAACCGGTGGCATAAGGATGGGTGGTTCTTGGAGATACTCTTTGATTTTGTCAAAAGCAGCCTGACATTCATCATTCCAACGTACTACCTGATCTTTCTTCAGCAGCTTGAAGATTGGCTCACAGGTAGCAGTCAGGTGTGAGATGAAGCGAGCAATGTAATTCAGGCGTCCTAAAAAGCCTCTGACCTCTTTTTCTGTCCTGGGAACTGGCATCTCTTGAATGGCTTTGACCTTGGCAGGGTCCACTTGAATGCCTTTATCACTGACCACGAAGCCTAGCAACTTTCCAGATCTTACCCCGAAGGTGCACTTGTTCGGGTTCAACCTTAGCTTGTACAGCTTCAACCGGTCAAACAACTTCTGCAGATGATCTAGGTGCTCTTCCTCAGTCTGGGACCTAGCGATCATGTCATCAACATACACCTCTATCTCATGATGGATCATGTCATGAAATAAAGCAACCATGGCACGTTGGTAGGTTGCCCCAGCATTCTTCAACCCGAATGGCATGACCTTGTAGCAGAAGGTGCCCCACTGAGTAACAAATGTAGTCTTTTCCATGTCTTCAGGTGCCATCTTGATCTGATTGTAACCTGAAAAGCCATCCATGAAAGAGAATACCTTGTGCTGAGCTGTATTATCAACAAGGACATCAATGTGAGGTAGAGGGAAGTCATCTTTGGGGCTGGCCCTGTTCAGATCCCTGTAGTCGACACACATTCTGACCTTACCGTCCTTCTTAGGTACCGGCACCACGTTAGCAACCCACTGAGGGTAAGACGTCACTGCAAGGAACCCAGCGTCAAACTGTTTCATAACATCGGCTTTAATCTTCTCATACATCTCTGGACGCATACGGCGGACCTTTTGCTTAACCGGAGGGCAATCTTCCTTAGTTGGCAAATGATGGACCACAATATCGGTATCCAACCCGGGCATGTCTTCGTAGGACCAGGCAAAGATCTCCATATAATCATGCAGCATCTGAGTCAACCGTTGCTTCATGCTGAGCTCTAGGTTGGCACCAATCTTTACCTCTTTCCTGTCTGCCTCAGTACCCAGGTTTATTGTCTCCACTGGCTCTTCGTGGGGTTGAATTGCCCTCTCTTCCTGAAGTAACAGTCTTGCAAGCTCGCCAGGCACTTCGCAATCATCTTCACTTTCGTCTTCGGCTAAGTTGATCGGATTTTCGAAGTCATAATTGGCGGTAGCAGAGTCGTTATCATTGAGATCCAGAGTGGATTGAAACCTGTATGAGTGAGTGTGTGTGTAAATACAGCTGTTTTGAAATATATGTAAAGGAAAGAAAGACAGAAAAGGAGCATAAGATTTGTAATGCGAGAAAACGTCCAAGATTTTCATTTATGATATATGAAATGACAATTTATATGCCCTCACAAATGAAACCACGGTGTCTCGGGTAAGACACCGGGCCATAGAGTTTATTTATTGTTTATTACAGATACCAAAAACATAGGAATTCATTACTTAGTAACAAGAGAAACAGGTAGATTGTCTTTCGCACTCCAATTGCTAGGTCCACTGTCGGTTGCCGGGTAGATCCAGCTATCAAACTCAGCTTCATCCACTTCCTCTTCGTCCCCAATAGCATTCACTCCATGAGCAGGCAGGGGAGCTGTCACTACATTAGGCTTCTCAGATGTCTCAAACTATACCTCCTTGGCGTTAATAAGGTCCTGCAGCTTGTTCCTTAAGGCCCAACAGTCGTCAGTAGAATGCCCCGGACTATCAGAATGGTAAGCACAACGAGCATTTGGGTTGTACTTAGGAGATGTAGTATTTGGAAACTTCAGAGCCTCTCTGACGGTCACTAAGTTGGTGGATAGCAACTGTGGCAGGATCTGCGATAAGGTCATGCTCAAACGGGTAAACTCTCTCCGGGGTCTTTAAGCCCTTTGAGGATTGGTCGGCCGAGGAGCGGCAGCAGGCTTGGCAATCGTTACCGCACTGACAGATTGGCGGCGCTCAAATCTTTCTGATCTCCGGGAGCCATATACAGCACTAGCCTCCTTTTTGAAGGGTTTCTTCTCAGAACTAGACGTTGCACCCTTCGGAATCTTACCATACTTCAACCCAGCCTCAATTCTTTCTCTAGTCAGGATCAGATCAGTGAACCCTGCAGACGAATTCCCGATAAGATGGTTGAAAAATGGCCCATATAGGGTCCCCAAGAACATGTCTACCAACTGCCGATCAGTCAACGGAGGCTGCACCCTGCCAGCCAGGTCTCTCCACTTCTGAGCGTACTCTTTAAAACCTTCACTTGAACCTAACGACATACCCTGGAGTTGGGTACGTGTAGGGGCAAGGTCGGCATTATATTGATACTGCTTGTAGAAAGCAGTAGCCAACTCCTCCCAGTTACGAACCTTAGTCCCATCCAGCTGATAGAACCATTCGAGATGAGTCCCTGAAAGACTCTCCTGGAAGAAGTGGATCCACAAATTCTTATCCGCTGAGTACGGTTGAATTTTCCGAACATAGGACTTGAGATGTAGCTTGGGACAAGACGCCCCGTCATATTTAGTGAAAGATGGTGCTTTGAACTTCCTAGGAATGATCACACCAGTAGACAAACCCAGATCTCCAAAATCCAGCCCAGGTACCTGTTGTATTTCCATAGCATTCAACCTGTCCTCCAACTGCTTGTAACGGTCTTCTGCAGGAGGATATTGCTCTTCATCAAAATCAGTCTCGTTGTCGGAGACTACCGGACTAGGACCTTTTTCTTCCTGAGGAGTACTCTTGCCAATGGAAGAACCAACCTCTTCATTCTGCAAAGTGTTGTCAAACCTTCGGCCCGAGCTAAACAGAACAGTTCTTCTCTTCTTCTTCTTCTCCTTCTTCAGGAGCAGAGCTTTCAACTCTTCTTGGCCTTGAGCCAAACCCTTGATTAATTCCTGAAATTGCGCATTCTGCGCCTGAAGAGGTTTGATGGATGTCTCAGTTGATGACGAGTCAGGATTCATGATGCTGAAATAAACAGCGAAGAACTGTAAGCAACCTGAAAAGAAGAAACCTGCTATGCACATGATGAATGGAATGCGTATGATTTATGTTTTCAAAGACAATCGGGAATCAACTTTGTAAACAAAAAGGAACACACTTCATTAGATTCAACTTTGAAACTGGAATTATTCAACAGGTTGCCCTTAGGCGTTACATGAAAAGAAATACTGAAAAGGAAACTAAAATTGAAAAGAACATTCGGAGCTCCTCATTGATCCCATGGCCTTCTCTTCTCAGTATGGATATAGCCATTCAGAGTTCGCTCATTCTCCAACTGCTTTGTCAGCTTTTGGATCTTTAATTCCTGCTCGTTGAACTTTTCCCGGTAAGAATCCCACTCTTCTCACAGTTGCGACCAAGATCTCTTCAACGTCTCGTAATCAGTAGGTATCTGAGGAGGAAGGACAGTTGGAGGGACACCATCCTTGTCAGGACACTCAAGAATGACGGGTCTGACAGCTTCATACGGCATACCTAACTTCTGAGCACGGATGCGAACCCATTTGTAGTAGGCTTCCATAGGTAAAGAAGTCTTTGGCCCTAACTCTTGTGGGTCAGCTTTATGAACTTTGTCCCAAGCCTTGATGAACCTACGACGCAGCTCGTCACTATCCACCTGAAACTCAAAACTGATGTGAGGCACCAACATCTCATGGGGGCCTGCCCTTCTTGCTCTTCCAAACTGACGGAGCGCTAGACATGGATTGTAAGAGATCCCTCCTTGGGTACCAATCAGAGGAACATTAGGGTATTCCCCGCATCGATCAATGACAGCTATCTCATCCAAACCTCTGCAGGTCCAAATGATGTCTTTGTCGGTGAGAGACATTAACCTGTGAGCCCAACCTCTTCCTTCTTGGTTCTTTAGTACGAACTTAGGGAGGTGCGAAATAAACCACCTCACCAGCAAAGGGATACAACACCGTAGGGTTCCTCGTCTTCGGGTAGTACGAGCATGAAGTTGTTGCAAGATGTCACCCAAGAGAGTGGGCACAGGATTCTGAGACATAAAGATCCTTATGGCAGCGACATTGATGAAGTTGTCAGGATTAGGAAACAGGACTAACCCATAGATTAGGAGAGCCAAGATGTCTTCATACGCCCTAAAGTCCAGGTCATTCCAGAAACTATTAGCTTTACCAATCAGAAACTTGGCCAAGAAACCCTTAACTCCGCTTCTAGTCACCCAGTTGTCCATTACCTCTTGCTGTGTCAAGGGAAGAGCTGCAGCAACATCCTCAAGCCTGAGGGTCTTTTCCCAACCAGTAAAGGGAGTCTGATCCAAGATAGGGATACCAAGCAAATCAGAGAACTCTTCCAGGGTAGGGACCAGCTGGAAGTCTTGAAAGGTGAAGCACTGGTACAGAGGGTCATAGAACTGGGTCAGAACACTCATCAACTGTTGATCCCGCTTTGCAGTGACTAAACTGAGAAGAGAACCATGCCTCTGAATGAAGGAAGTGGTATTTGGAATTTTGCTAACCAATTCATCAAGCAACTCAGGTGAACGAACAAAGTTGAACCGGATAGTATTCCTTCGCACAGGCATCATAATGTCCTACAAAATAGAGCAAAGGTGAAACCCTCTTGTCTTTGAAATGGTCAGTCCTTATGCAGGATGCATGCAATGCTCATGATGTTATGATGTTATGATAAAGCACACCACAAATAGATACAAAGGCAAACATGGTAAGGCACACAAGTCACACAAGGCAAGCCCCTAAAGTTTAGGCCAGCATGAGGCCTAGGTACTACCCTCTTTCAGTTTGTTGGTTCATACCTGTCCTATCAAAGTAACTGGGTTCTTAAAGGATCCCAATATCATTGACTACCCTCAATCGGTCATAACTCCAGCATCGCAATCTTTTCTTGCGGCCAGAACCATCACGAGAGTTTAGCCTCAATGGGCGTAGCATACTGCTACAATTCTAACGGCCAAGTTGTGTCAATTAAGGTTCTAAGGTTGTTGGTGCTTAATGACTCCTTAGAAGACCCATATTCTCCTCGTTGCGACACAAGGGATATCGGTACAGACCAAGGTGCCACACCAACGTAGCCACTGCTTCACCCGTGTCGGTCTACGCCGGACAGGTCCCTCACAGCTTATGCTACCTAAACAGGGTATCCCCAGATCCGGGTTAGGATCTATATAACTCCCATGCAACCCACAAATTTAAAGCAAACAAGGAAAGCAATTGAAAACACAGTTATGAACTAAACCCTAAGGTACACCTCACTTTAAAAATATCCCCAGCAGAGTCGCCAGTTCTGTGATCGGTGGATCTGGAACTGACTGTTTAACGCTGGTTCGCGAAATGTCGCGGAAGCAAGAGTCGCCACCGTCTTTTATTTTCTCCAAATGGAAAGGACAAAAGCACATAAAAATTCCTTAAAGAGATTGCTCTCGGTTCGGGAGGTAGGTTATAGAAAGGGAAGGTGTTAGCACCCTTTCTATCCATGGTTATCCATGGGCTCTTAGATACTTTCTCACTTGTGTTTTCAAAATGGTTTGTTTGCTTTTCAACTGTGGGTTTTAAAAAGTTTCTTTGAAAATTTCAGTTCGACTCTTGTATCGGTCCTCAAGAGTGTTTGAAAAATTGCTTTCGAAAGCTTTTTGAAAAGGTGTCGGTGTGAAAAGTATTTTTTGAATTTGTTTTGAAATTAGAGCAAGTATCTAGAGTCGTCTACCTACCCTAAGGAATTCGTCTGTGTAGATGTCCTTTAAAGTAGTGCCATCCCACCATTGAGAGGTAGGTAGCACCACCGTTGGAGGTGTTCGGGTCAATTCGAGGTTAGGGACATGGTGATCACCAGAGCAATGGGAAGACACCTTAGAAGCTACCCTCATGCCAGGTTCCCGGATCATGAGGACTTACTAAGACATCCTCTACTCGACGATCACCTTTCGAGGCAAGGCAACAGTAAGGCGTACCCTAGGGGTGGTGTGTGATTTGTGTGTCGTTTTCAGTTATTTTTGTCTTTTGTCATGTTATTGGTGATCTAGCGTTTGTTTTTATTTTTGTCCATTCATTCTTGCATGCCTTGATTAACAGTTAAAAATTGCGAAAAGTAAAAGTTCTAAAGCTATTACAAAAGGCGTGGGTCCACATCGCCAAAATTTCTTGAACCCGATTTGACAGAAAAATAAAGAAAGTAAAGAAAATAAAGAATTAAAAGTGCGACAAATAATTTACAAGGCCTTGGGAGAGATACATAAATATTATAAAGAATAAAAATAAATATGCGAATTAAATTTAAATTAGAAACAAGGGCGTTGGACCCTTTTTGCAAAATTAAATTAAATGATGAAATTAATTGATAAAAAAGAAAAGAAATTGTTTTTGGTATTTTTTGGTATTTTATGATTTTAATGGGAAAAAGAATTAAATGCAATTAAACCTAATTCTAGTTGTTTTTAATTTATTAAGAAAAGATTGAATTTTAACCTAAAATTAAACCTAATTATTTACATGCAATTTAATTACAAAAATAAATATTTTAATATTTAATTATTATGAAAGAAAAATAAAAAGGAATAAAAATTATCATAAACCCTAATTCTATATTTTTTATATTTTTATTAAAAATGTTAAGATTAAAACCTAATTTAAAACTAGTTAATTAATGAAAATTTTTACAAAAAAATACTAAAATAAAAATATTTATTATTTTTTATCTTTTCTGATTTTTTATGGTTTTTGTGTTTTTATGAAAATAATAAATTAATTAAACAAAACAATAATTAAAAGAAAATAGAAATAAAAAAGAAAGAATGTGAAAAAATGGCAAACCTAGGGGGGTTGCTGTCCCCAAAGTGGAGGTATAGCCCAGCAATTTGAGGCCCATTTATTCTTTGGCCTGGTTGACTTTTGTGCTCACGTACCCAAGCATTGACCAGCGTGCATCATGTTCTTGAGATCCTGGCCTTTGATTGCATACCCTGGGACACGTGGACGCTTGATTTTGAAGGCGTATGATGCGTTTTCAGTATTGATCTGCATGGAATCATTAATTGAAGAAAAATATGAAAGGGGGTGGGGACCTGGGGCTCGAACCCAGGTCCTATGGTTTACCAATCAACGCGCTTGCCAGTGGAGCTATTTTGTTCATCTGTAGATTAAATAACAAGTGAATATAATAAAACAAAACAATGCGTTAATGCTTTCTGCGCGCGAAATTTCAAACGCCCCAATCGTGGACGGCCACCTAAGCGTCTTCCTCGTTGGCTTGTTTTTTTCCTGAAACAAGAACAATTTAGCAACGGTTTTCAAACGTTGTTATAGACACTATATTAGAAAATAGCGAATAGCCCCTGGGGCTTCATAAATTAGGCGCGACATATGTTTATTGATCGTCCAATCATGATTGATTCAGTCATGGTACTATGGTGGTCTAATTTTACCGCGTTTGGAAACCCCCAATTTCAAGCTTGCAAAACCCTAATCTGCATCCATGGTGAATTCGCATACAGTGCATAAAAATCCAATCAAAGTACATGGTTAGCTTTAGAACACATTACTTAGCATGAATCTATAAATAAAATGCCATGAATATGCGTAAATTGTAAAGCACGATTATGAGAAAAAGTAGAAAAAGCTTGGCTTCTGTACAGTGATTCAAAGGGTTAGGGACTGTGTTCTTGATCCAAGCACGTTGCTTGATGTCCCAGGAATGCAATGGGATGAGTCTTGTGGCTTGAAACGACCTCTAACCCTGTTTTCAGTTTTGAGTTCTTTCACCAAAAATTCAAGTTTTCTTTTCTATGTCTGGCGCAGCTTCCTGGTTAATGGCATTAGGTTTTGCTTCTTTGTATATGTATGAATGAATTAGGTCAAAAATCTGATCAAAAGAATCCAAGAATTGATTATGCAATATTTAATTTTCAAGCATTAGTTTTTCCAATCTTTTTCATGCAATTTGATATGAAATCATATCCAATCCTTCCCTAATTGATCATGCACGAATTTGAGTGTCCAATGAGAGTATTTTCTGCACAAAAAGATTTTATTTCATTAGTTTAGCATTTTTCCATATTTTATTTGGTTTAAATGAATTAATTGTAATAAAAAATTCAAATAAATAAATAAAAATAATAAAAAAACTTCCCTTTGGGCCAAATGGTCGTGTGCATGTTTTGGATGATGAATTGTGGAAGAAAAATAGGCCCATTAGCAATTTTAGGTCATTTGAATCAATGTTGACTTTTCAAAATATCCAAAAATTTCCCAACTTCTACAAGGCATAACTTGCTCAAGTTTTAAGCTTTGCTCATGTTCTTGGACATTTTGGAAAGTTCTTTGAGTCCTCTAACCAATGCCTTTGGTCCCATGTCATTTTGATTTACCAATCTCAAGTTATGGCCTTTGACTTAAAGTCCCTTTTTGTTGACTTTTGAAAATGACCTATAATGTTGAAATTGATAACTTTTTGTGAGAGCATTTCTTGGACTTGAAGTGTGAAGAGGAGTTGTAGGAAATGTCTTTCTCTTCAAAATGAGCTTTGGATGGAATTTTTATGATAATCCATGTGAAAGTTATGCCCTGGTCAATTTACAGTTGACTTTTTCAGCTGTCCAAATAAGGAAACTTTTGCATCTTGATGATTTTTGAGCCAAGCTTTGAGAATCATGATCAAGCATTGATCAAATGATGTTTGTGGCTTCAAAATGAGATGTTGACCAAAAATTTGAACTTTTGACTGTCAAATGACCATTTTACCCCTACAGTTGACTGTAGTGCAATTAGGGTTTTGACTGTGCAATTTTGTGCTGAAAGTCTTGAAACTTTGTATGAGGATGCTTGACCATATTTGTAGGAATGTGAGACTTGATTGGACCTTTGGAAACTTCATTTTCTTGATCAGGACTAAAACCCTAATTTTGACTGTTTAGGAGACCCTTACACTGTGCAACCCTTGGGGAATTTTGCAGCTTGACTTGGCAATTTCTTGAAGAATATGGGAGGGCAAATTTTGGGGTACAACAGAGACTATTGAGATGGTGAAGATGATTAGAGAAAAGATGAGAATTTCTCAAAGTCGACAAAAGAGTTATCATGATAAAAGGAGAAAAGACTTGGAATTTCAAGATGGTGATCATGTGTTTTTGCGAGTTACTCCTACAACCGGCGTTGGTCGAGCATTGAAGTCGAAGAAGCTAACTCCTCGCTTTATTGGTCCTTACCAAATTACTAGTAAAGTGGGAAAAGTGGCTTATAGAGTGGCGTTACCGCCAAATCTTTCGAACTTGCATGATGTGTTCCATGTGTCGCAACTTCAGAAGTATGTTCTGGATCCTTCACGTGTGATTGAGATGGATGATATCCAAGTGCGAGACAATCTTACGGTGGAGACGATGCCATTAAGGATCGAAGATCGTGAGATGAAGTCTCTTCGTGGCAAAGAGATATCATTGGTTAAAGTTGTTTGGATAGGAGCAGCTGGTGAAAGTGCGACGTGGGAGTTAGAAAGCAAGATGCGGGATTCCTATCCCGAGCTTTTCGAGTCAGGTAATTTCGAGGACGAAACCTCTTTTTTTAAGTGGGGGAGAGTTGTAACGCCCCGTTTTATTTAATATTATATTATATTAATATTTCTAATTACCGTTTGACGTTTATTTTTGCGACGAGAATATTTTTGACGTTTTATTTAATATTATTTTATTCGGACCGGTAATTATTTTATTCGGTCCGGTATTCATTTTGAGGGACCGGTAATTATTTTATTCGGTCCGGTATTTGTTTTGAGGGACCGGTAAATTATTTTGTTCGGTCTGGTTTTTATTCCGTTCGGTTCGGTAAAATATTATTCAGACCGATATTTAATTATTTGGAGTTATTTTAATTATTTGGGTTAATAATATTATTTTGTGTTGATTAGTGGTAATATATCAAGAAGGGCTTTTTGGGTATTTTGCTAGCTTATGTCTTGCTTCTAAACAAACATAACCCACCATTTCCTTGTTTTATGACATAACACCAAAAACACACTTAGAGAGAACTAGAGAGAGTCTTGGAGGAAGAGAAGAGCAAGAACACAAAGCTTGGATTTTTGGTTGGTTGAATCATCAAGAATCATTCAAACATTTAAGGTAAGGGGTTTGATTATTTCCAATGCTTATAGTTAGGGTTTGATTTGGTATATTTTGAATTTGGGGCAAAAATTGATGTTAGGGTTCTTGAGTTTTGTTGAGATAGAAATTAGAAGAGTTAATTACGTGTTGTTGTTGTTGTTGAATTAGTGTTTAGTAATTGAAATGAAGTTTAGAAACTAAGTAGCAGTATAGTTAGTTTAGTAAAATAATGTAGTACTAAGACTAAAGTAGCAGTATAGTTAGTTTAGTAAAATAATGTAGTATGAAGTTAGTTTATTAAATAAATAGTATGAAGCTAGCTTATCAAATATGCAGTATGAAGTTAGAAATGAAATAGCAGTATATCTCTTGTTTTCTAAACTAGCGCAAGTTATCATTTTTTTTAAAACTAGCAGTTTATCACATTTTTAAAACTAACATTAGAATTAAGTTTAGAAAGAAAAAATAATGTAATAACAGTAGCTTACAAACATACAAACAAAAAACTAGTTACATGGTTTAAAATAAACAAAAATTAACAGTATAGTAGAAACTAAAGTGCTAGCGGCATTAGCGGTATATTAATTGAATTGAAATTAAGTTTAGAAAATTAATTTATGTTTTGTTTTTCTTTTCTTAATTTAATATATTAAATATTTATATTAATTAGATATAAATATGACATAAGTTAGCCGATTTAGTTTGGAACCCGATTATATTTCGATTTCCCGATTTCGGCAATTTCGGTGATGGAGTAAGTTACTCCGAATTTAACGAAAATTGACGTGCTAGTTAATTTTGATGTGTAGAACGTCGTGGTGAGGTTAGTTTTTCGAGATTATGAGTTTTTAACGGAGCTACCCGAAATAAGTCAATTTACGGTTAAGTTGAACCGGGTTGCATTTTAGTCGGTTTAAGTCGTGTATGGATAACCAGATTGTGACGTTAATGTTTATAATTGATGTTGATTATTATGAATGACTTTCGTGACGATTATTGATGTTCGACTATTTTTCCGTGTTTGAAAGTTAGTGAATTATTTGATAATGATGTGGTGTGATTAAATATGATGTTTGCGACGGTTTATTTATAATGAATACTTGATGATATGCGATGCGATGATATGTTTATCTTGATGTGGATGAATATGGTGACGTGGGTTTTATACCAATATTGATGTGCGATGATGATGTTTTGTTGTGTTGTATTTGTGATGTCGTGTTGTCAAGTCACATACATTGCATTGGCGACGAGGGCTTTTATGCCAAGCGACGAGGGCTTTTATGCCAAAGCGACGATGGGCTTTTATGCCGAATGTCCCTAATTATGGACAAAGCGACGGGTACCACATGCATAACATAGTCGTGTCTCATGGAGTCGGTTATGTTTATTTTTGAGTCTTTTGGCGTTGAGTTTTATTTGATGACTTATAATGAATTGCGATGTTATATGATACTTTGTTTTGTGATGATTTTTGTGTTGAACATAAAGTGATTATGATGTGATAATTTCATGAAAATTATGCGATGGATATACCATGACGGTAAAGCGACGATATGAGTTTAGGGCGATGGAGTTTATGTCTTGTTTTGACATGATTATGGTGATTATGTGATGATATTAAAGTGTTGATCTTATACACTAAATGATGACTTTAAAGTATGTGAAATTTGATATTTGTTGACATATTCTTATTAATCTATATCATTTATGATTCCAAAACTATTTATATATTTTATCATGCCTTTAATTATATGTTTTGGAGTATCTCACCCTTTACTTGTTTCGCCGTTGCCTTTATATTGGTAACGTGCAGGTGATCCGTGAGGATGATGAGGATTAGCTCGAGTCTCTTTATTTTGAGTCGCTCTGCTCTGATAGTAGTAACACTCGGGATTTGGGCGACGTTATTATTTTGATAGGATAGTTTATGTATACTATCTTATGACTTTATGTATTGATGATAACATGATGATACATGCATTTTGTAAACACATCCGCTGTGCTGTGATTAGTTATATGTTTATATGATGATTTATGTTATGAATCGGTATATCCGACTTTTGATTTTTGTGATGTGCATTATAATGCAAAGTGATGAAAACACGAATATGTGATACCTCAATTTATGTTTGAATGAAATTTTGAAACTCTGATTTTATTATTAATTACGAGGGGTAAAATTGGGGTGTTACATTAGTGGTATCAGAGCAAGTCGGTCTGTCCGGCCAAGTTGTTGAGTTTGTTGTCGTCTATCAATCAAGTATTGTTATTTGTTGATTCTAATCCTTGTTTTGTTGTGAGCAGAAGTTGTTATGGCTGGAAGGAATGCTGGTAGGAATGATGAGGCTCTTGCTGCTGCTATGCAGGCAATGGCTCAGGCTTTCCAAAACCCGCTGAATGCTGATGAGAACGCTGGGTCTCGTAGTTTGGCAACCTTCCAAAGAGAGAATCCTCCTACTTTCCAAGGAAAGTATGATCCCGAAGGTGCTTTGGCATGGCTGAAGGAGATTGAAAGAATATTCCGTGTGAAGGATTGCACTATTGTGCAAAGGATCCGTTATGGTACTCATAAACTAAGTGCTGAAGCAGATGACTGGTGGGTTGAAACCCGTCAGAGGCTTGATATTGCTGGTGAGGAAGTGACATGGGAAGTTTTCCGAAGGGAATTCATGAGGAAGTATTACCCGGAAGATGTTCGGGGAAAGAAGGAGATAGAGTTCCTTGAATTAAAGCAAGGAAGCATGTCTATCACTGATTATGCTTCAAGGTTCACTATGTTGGCCAAGTTCTATCCGCATTATGATGGGACGATTGACGAGTTCTCTAAATGCATCAAGTTTGAAAATGGTTTGCGTCCTGAGATTAAGAAAGCTGTTGGTTATCAGAAAATTCGTGTCTTTTTGGATTTGATTGATAGTTGTAGGATCTTTGAGGAGGACAATAATGCTCATTATAAGATTATGTCTGATAAGAGAAACAAAGGTCAGCAAAGCCGTGGAAAATCGTATGATGCTCCAGCTGGTAAAGGGAAACAGAAAGCGTTTCAAGGGCGAAGAACTAGTGGGGGAGATGCTCCTGCTAGTATTGTTTGTTACAAGTGTGGGAAACCTGGCCACAAAAGTAATGTTTGTCGAAGCGATGTTAGAGCTAAGGAGAATGAGGTGAGATGTTTCCGATGTGGAGAAGTGGGCCATATGACTCGCGATTGTAGACATAAGGATGTAGTCTGTTTTAATTGTGGCGAGGGAGGTCACATTAGTGCTCAATGTAAGAAGCCTAAGAAGACTCAAGGAGCAGGAAAGGTGTTTTCTTTGTCGGGTGCTCTGATGGAAAACGAGGATGGTCTTGTTCGAGGTACTAGTTTCATTAATAGCTTTCCTCTTATTACTATTATTGATACTGGTGCTACTCACTATTTTATTGTTGTTGATTGTGTAAAGAGTTTGGTTCTCACTTTGTCGTCTCTGGATTGAGATATGGTGGTAGAAGTTTCGGCTAAGGGAACGGTTACTACTTATTTTGTGTGTGCAAGTTTCCCTTTATCAATATTTGATAGAGACTTTGTGGTGGATCTTGTTTGTTTATCGCTTGTCGGGTTGGATGTGGTTTTAGGTATGGACTGGTTAAAAGCTAATTATGTCCATATCAATTGCTATAACAACACTGTGAGGTTTTCTTCCTTAGTAGAAGAAGAACAATCTATGTTGGTGTCGACGAAGCAGTTGAATGAGTTCATGAAGGATGAGGCGTTGGTTTTCTTGTTGATGGCGACTCTTTCTGTGGAGAGTCAAGCTGTGATAGCAAACTTTCTGGTGGTGTGCGATTTTCCCAAAGTATTCCCTGATGAGATTCCTAGTGCACCTCCAGAAAGAGAAGTTGAATTTTCTGTGGATCTTGTCCCTGGTACAAGACCTATCTCTATGGCACCATACAGGATGTCTGCATCTGAGTTAGCAGAATTGAAGAGCCAATTAGAAGATTTGCTTGAGAAGAAGTTTGTTAGACCTAGTGTGTCGCCGTGGGGAGCTCCTGTGTTATTGGTGAAGAAGAAAGACGGTAGCATGAGACTTTGTATTGATTATCGTCAGTTGAATAAAGTGACTATCAAGAATAGGTATCCACTTCCTAGAATTGATGATTTGATGGACCGATTGGTTGGCGCTCGCATGTTCAGCAAGATTGATTTGAGATCGGGTTACCATCAAATAAGGGTGAAAGAAGAGGATGTTCAGAAAACTGCTTTCAGCACGAGGTATGGACATTACGAATATTTGGTGATGCCTTTCGGTGTCACTAATGCACCGGGAGTATTCATGGAGTACATGAATCGTATTTTCCATCCTTACTTAGATCGTTTCATGCTTGTTTTCATTGATGATATTCTGGTTTATTCTAAATCGGAAGAAGAGCACGCAGAACATTTGCGCATCGTGTTGGAAGTTCTGAAAGAGAAGAAACTTTATGCTAAGTTGTCAAAGTGTGAGTTCTGGTTAAGTGAAGTGAGCTTTTTTGGGCATGTCATTTCTGGTGATGGCATTTCAGTTGATCCTTCTAAAGTCGATGCTGTGTTGAGATGGGAAACTCCTAAGTCTGTTACTGAGATTAGAAGTTTATTAGGATTGGCTGGTTACTATAGAAGGTTCATTGAAGGTTTTTCTAAGTTGACGCTTCCTTTGACAAAGTTGACTTGTAAAGGAGCTGCGTTTGTGTGGGATGTCAAGTGTGAAGAAAGTTTTGTTGAATTGAAGAAAAGGTTGACAACGGCTCCGATCTTGATTCTACCTAATCCTGAAGAACCGTTTGTTGTTTATTGTGATGCTTCTAAGATGGGTTTAGGTGGTGTACTTATGCAAAATGGCAAAGTAGTTGCTTATGCTTCTAGGAAATTGAAGATTCATGAGAAGAATTATCCTACGCACGATTTGGAGCTTGCAGCGGTTGTTTTTGTGCTTAAGATTTGGAGGCATTATCTTTATGGTTCTAGATTTGAAGTATTTAGTGACCATAAAAGTTTGAAGTACTTGTTCGATCAGAAAGAGCTTAATATGAGACAAATACGGTGGCTTGAATTGTTGAAAGATTGTGATTTTGGATTGAATTACCATCCTGGTAAAGCTAATGTGGTGGCCGATGCTTTAAGTCGAAAGACTTTGCATATGTCACTGTTGATGGTGAAAGAGTTGGAATCGATTGAGCAATTTAGAGATATGAGTCTTGTAGTAGAAGTGACGCCGAAGAGTGTTATCTTGGGAATGTTAAAGATCAATAATGATTTCCTTGATAGTGTTAGAGAAGCTCAGAAGCTTGATGTGAAACTTGTTGATTTGTTGGTTGGTATTGGACAAACTGAAAATGAAGATTTCAAGTTAGATGCTCAGGGTGTTTTGAGGTTCCGTGATAGGATTTGTATTCCTGATGATGTGGATTTGAAAAGAATGATCTTGGAAGAAAGTCATAGAAACAATTTGAGTATTCATCCCGGAGTGACCAAAATGTATCAAGATTTAAAGAAACTATTTTGGTGGTCGGGCATGAAGAGAGAGGTGGCTCAGTTTGTTTATGCTTGTTTGACTTATCAGAAGTCTAAAGTGGAGCATCAGAAACTTGCAGGGTTGATGCAACCGTTAGAGATTTCGGAGTGGAAATGGGATAGCATTTCCATGGATTTCGTAACGGGGTTACCGAATACACCAAGAGGACACGATGCAATTTGGGTGATTGTTGATAGGCTTACGAAGTCGACTCACTTTATTCCTATTAACATCACTTATCCCGTATCGAAGTTGGCGGAAATTTATACGCATGTGATTGTGAGATTACATGGTATTCCTTTGTGTATTGTTTCAGATAGAGATCCGAGGTTTACTTCTGAATTTTGGAAGAGCTTGCAAGAGGCTTTGGGTTCAAAGTTGAGGTTGAGTTCGGCTTATCATCCTCAAACTGATGGTCAGACGGAAAGGACGATTCAATCGTTGGAAGACTTGTTACGTGCTTGTATTCTTGAACATGGTGGTTCATAGGATACATATCTTCCTTTGATTGAGTTTACTTATAACAATAGTTTTCATGCTAGTATTGGAATGGCACCGTTCGAGGCTTTGTATGGTCGGAGGTGTAGAACTCCTTTGTGTTGGCACGAGTCGGGTGAAAGTGTGGTGCTTGGACCAGAATTGGTTAGAGAGACTATTGAGATGGTGAAGATGATTAGAGAAAAGATGAGAATTTCTCAAAGTCGACAAAAGAGTTATCATGATAAAAGGAGAAAAGACTTGGAATTTCAAGATGGTGATCATGTGTTTTTGCGAGTTACTCCTACAACCGGCGTTGGTCGAGCATTGAAGTCGAAGAAGCTAACTCCTCGCTTTATTGGTCCTTACCAAATTACTAGTAATGTGGGAAAAGTGGCTTATAGAGTGGCGTTACCGCCAAATCTTTCGAACTTGCATGATGTGTTCCATGTGTCGCAACTTCGGAAGTATGTTCTGGATCCTTCACGTGTGATTGAGATGGATGATATCCAAGTGCGAGACAATCTTACGGTGGAGACGATGCCATTAAGGATCGAAGATCGTGAGATGAAGTCTCTTCGTGGCAAAGAGATCTCATTGGTTAAAGTTGTTTGGATAGGAGCAGCTGGTGAAAGTGCGACGTGGGAGTTAGAAAGCAAGATGCGGGATTCCTATCCCGAGCTTTTCGAGTCAGGTAATTTCGAGGGCGAAACCTCTTTTTTTAAGTGGGGGAGAGTTGTAACGCCCCGTTTTATTTAATATTATATTATATTAATATTTCGAATTACCGTTTGACGTTTATTTTTGCGACGAGAATATTTAAATTAACTGTTATATATGTTAATATATTCGGCGACGTTTTATTCGGACCGGTAATTATTTTATTCGGTCCGGTATTCATTTTGAGGGACCGGTAATTATTTTATTCGGTCCGGTATTTGTTTTGAGGGACCGGTAAATTATTTTGTTCGGTCCGGTTTTTATTCCGTTCGGTTCGGTAAAATATTATTCAGACCGATATTTAATTATTTGGAGTTATTTTAATTATTTGGGTTAATAATATTATTTAGTTTTGATTAGTGGTGATTTATCAAGAAGGGCTTTTTGGGTATTTTGCTAGCTTATGTCTTGCTTCTAAACAAACATAACCTACCATTTCCTTGTTTTATGACATAACACCAAAAACACACTTAGAGAGAACTAGAGAGAGTCTTGGAGGAAGAGAAGAGCAAGAACACAAAGCTTGGATTTTGGGTTGGTTGAATCATCAAGAATCATTCAAAAATTTAAGATAAGGGGTTTGATTATTTTCAATGCTTATAGTTAGGGTTTGATTTGGTATATTTTGGATTTGGGGGAAAAATTGATGTTAGTGTTCTTGAGTTTTGTTGAGATAGAAATTAGAAGAGTTAATTAGGTGTTGTTGTTGTTGTTGAATTAGTGTTTAGTAATTGAAATGAAGTTTAGAAACTAAGTAGAAATATAGTTAATTTAGTAAAATAATGTAGTACTAAGACTAAAGTAACAGTATAGTTAGTTTAGTAAAATAATGTAGTATGAAGTTAGTTTATTAAATAAATAGTATGAAGCTAGCTTATCAAATATGCAGTATGAAGTTAGAAATGAAATAGCAGTATATCTCTTGTTTTCTAAACTAGCGCAAGTTATCATTTTTTTAAAACTAGCAGTTTATCACATTTTTAAAACTAGCATTAGAATTAAGTTTAGAAAGAAAAAATAATGTAATAACAGTAGCTTACAAACATACAAACAAAAAACTAGTTACATGGTTTAGAATAAATAAAAATTAACAGTATAGAAACTAAAGTGCTAGCGGCATTAGCGGTATATTAATTGAATTGAAATTAACTTTAGAAAATTAATTTATGTTTTGTTTTTCTTTTCTTAATTTAATATATTAAATATTTATATTAATTAGATATAAATATGACATAAGTTAGCCGATTTAGTTTGGAATCCGATTATGTTTCGATTTCCCGATTTCGGCAATTTCGGTGATGGAGCAAGTTGCTCCGAATTTAACGAAAATTGACGTGCTAGTTAATTTTGACGTGTAGAACGTCGTGGTGAGGTTAGTTTTTCGAGATTATGAGTTTAGGGTGATGAAGTTTATGTCTTGTTTTGACATGATTATGGTGATTATGTGATGATATTAAAGTGTTGATCTTATACACTAAATGATGACTTTAAAGTATGTAAGATTTGATATTTGTTGACATATTCTTATTAATCTATATCATTTATGATTCCAAAACTATTTATATATTTTATCATGCCTTAAATTATATGTTTTGGAGTATCTCACCCTTTACTTGTTTCGCCGTTGCCTTTATATTGGTAACGTGCAGGTGATCCGTGAGGATGATGAGGATTAGCTCGAGTCTCTTTATTTTGAGTCGCTCTGCTCTGATAGTAGTAACACTCGGGATTTGGGCGACGCTATTATTTTGATAGGATAGTTTATGTATACTATCTTATGACTTTATGTATTGATGATAACATGATGATACATGCATTTTGTGAACACATCCGTTGTGCTGTGATTAGTTATATATTTTTATGATGATTTATGTTATAAATCGGTATATCCGACTTTTGATTTTTGTGATGTGCATTATAATGCAAAGTGATGAAAACACGAATATGTGATACCTCAATTTATGTTTGAATGAAATTTTGAAACTCTGATTTTATTATTAATTACGAGGGATAAAATTGGGGTGTTACAAACAACGTCAAATAAACAACAACAACAACAACAACGTCAACAACAACAACAAGGTCAAATAAACAAGAACAACAACAACAATAACAACAACGTCAACAACAACAACAATGTCAAATAAACAAGAACAAGAACAACAATAACAACGTCAAATAAACAACAACAATAACGTCAAATAAACAACAACAACAACAACGTCAAATAATCAACAACAACAACAAATACAACAACAACAACGTCAAATAACAACAACAGCGTCAAATAAACAACAACAACAACGTCAAATAAACAACAACAACAACGTCAAATAAACAACAACAACAACAACAACGTCAAATAAACAACAACAACAACAACAACGTCAAATAAATAAGAACAACAACAACAACGTCAAATAAACAACAAAAACAACAACAATAATAACAACAACAACAACGTGAAATAAACAACAGCATCAACAATATCAACAACAACAATGTCAAATAAACAACAACAACAACAATGTCAAATAAACAACAACAACAACAATAACAACAACGTCAACAACAACAACAACGTCAAATAAACAACAACAACAACAACAACAACAACGTCAAATAAACAACAACAACAACTATTTTAACAACAACAACAACAACGTCAATAACAACAACAACGTCAAGTAAACAACAACAACAACAACAACGTCAAATAAACAACATCAATAACAACGTCAACTAAACAACAACAACAACAACAACGTCAAATAAACAACAACAACAACAACAACGTCAAATTAACAACAACACCAACAACTTCAACAACAACAACAATAACGTCAAATAAACAACAATAACAACAACATCAACAATAACAACAACAACAACATCAATAACAACAACAACAACGTCAACAACAACAACGTCAAATAAACAACAACAACGTCAAATAAACAACAACAACGTCAACAACAACAACGTCAAATAAACAACAACAACAACGTCAAATAAACAACAACAACGTCAAATAAAGAACAACAACAACAACAATAACGTCAAATAAACAACAACAACGTCAACAATAACAACAACAACAACAACGTCAACAACAACAACAATGTCAAATAAACAACAACAACAACGTCAAATAAACAACAACAACAACAATGTCAACACCAACAACAACAACGTCAAATAAACAACAACAACAACAACGTCAACACCAACAACAACAACGTCAAATAAACAACAACAACACCGTCAAATAAACAACAACAACAACAACAACAACGTGAAATAAACAACAAGAACTATGTCAAAAACAACAACAACATCAAGTAAACAACAACAACAATAACAACGTCAACAACAACAACGTCAAATAAACAACAACAACAATAACAACGTCAAATAAACAACAACAACAACAACACCGTCAAATAAACAACAACAACAACAACGTCAACAACAACAACAACAACGTCAAATAAACAACAAAAACAACAACAACGTCAAATAAACAACAACAACAACAACAAGAACATCAACTAAACAACAACAACAACAATGTCAAATAAACAACAACCACAACAACAACGTCAAATAAACAACAACAACAACGTCAAATAAACAACAACAACAACACCAACAATAACAACAACAACAACAACGTCAAATAAACCACAAAAACAACAACAACAATGTCAACAACATTAACAATGTCAAATAAACAACAACAACAACAACAACGTCAAATAAACAACAACAACAACAACAACGTCAACAACAACAACAATGTCAAATAAACAAGAACAACAACAACAATAACAACGTGAAATAAACAACAACAATAACGTCAAATAAACAACAACAACAACAACAACGTCAAATAATCAACAACAACAACAAATACAACAACAACAACAACGTCAAATAACAACAACATCGTCAAATAAACAACAACAACAACGTCAAATAAACAACAACAACAACGTCAAATAAACAACAACAACAACAACGTCAAATAAACAACAACAACAACGTCAAATAAACAACAACAACAACGTCAAATAAACAACAACAACGTCAAATAAACAACAACACCAACAACAATAACGTCAAATAAACAACAACAACGTCAACAACTACAACAACAACAATAACACCGTCAACAACAACAACAATGTCAAATAAACAACAACAACAACATCAAATAAACAACAACAACAACAATGTCAACACCAACAACAACAACGTCAAATAAACAACAAAAACAACGACAACAACAACGTCAAGTAAACAACAACAACAACAAGAACATCAACTAAACAACAACAACAACAACAACAACGTCAAATAAACAACAACAACAACGTCAAATAAACAACAACAACAACGTCAAATAAACCACAACAACGTCAAATAAAGAACAACACCAACAACAATAACGTAAAATAAACAACAACAACGTCAACAACAATAACAACAACAACAACACCGTCAACAACAACAACAATCTCAAATAAACAACAACAACAACGTCAAATAAACAACAACAACAACAATGTCAACACCAACAACAACAACGTCAAATAAACAACAACAACAACGTCAACACCAACAACAACAACGTCAAATAAACAACAACAACACCGTCAAATAAACAACAACAACAACAACAACGTGAAATAAACAACAAGAATTATGTCAACAACAACAACAACATAAAATAAACAACAACAACAATAACAACGTCAACAACAACAACGTCAAATAAACAACAACAACAATAACAACGTCAAATAAACAACAACAACAACAACACCGTCAATTAAACAACAAGAACAACAACAACGTCAACAACAACAACAACAACAACGTCAAATAAATAACAAAAACAACGACAACAACAACGTCAAATAAACAACAACAAGAACAAGAACATCAACTAAACAACAACAACAACAACGTCAAATAAACAACAACCACAACAACAACGTCAAATAAACAACAACAACAGCGTCAAATAAACAACAACAACAACAACACCAACAATAACAACAACAACGTCAAATAAACCATAAAAACAACAACAACAATGTCAACAACATTAACAATGCCAAATAAACAACAACAACAACAACGGCAAATAAACAACAACAACAACAACGTCAACAACAACAACAATGTCAAATAAACAAGAACAACAACAACAATAACAACGTGAAATAAACAACAACAATAACGTCAAATAAACAACAACAACAACAACGTCAAATAATCAACAACAACAACAAATACAACAACAATAACAACAACAACGTCAAATAACAACAACAACGTCAAATAAACAACAACAACGTCAAATAAACAACAACAACAACAACGACAAATAAACAACAACAACAACAACAACGTCAAATAAACAACAACAACAACGTCAAATAAATAAGGACAACAACAACAACCTCAAATAAACAACAAAAACAACAACAATAATAACAACAACAACAACAACGTGAAATAAACAACAGCATCAACAACATCAACAACAACAACAACAACAACAACGTCAAATAAACAACAACAACAACTATTTTAACAACAACAAC